>JAHBCN010016542.1:0-19400 GCA_019359885.1 Listronotus oregonensis
AATTTTTTTTTTCCAAAAATATTAAGTTTTTGTATGTGTTTAATAATTACCTAAAACCTATAAGTTCAACATTTTAAGACTTAATTTATCACCGTCTTTAGGTAAGATAAAAAATGTAATCTAATATACATTATTAGTCCAGTAAATAAAGGGACAAAGCTGTAAACAAATCTGTACAGTTTTCCCTTGTGGCGCAATTCTTGGGTCTTCGGGGATGCTTTCGAGCGAAAAAAAGTTTATCTACTTTAACAGGTATGAGAGGGCTGAAAATGGCCCCTCAAGTCTTAAAAAATGGGTTTCCCACTAATATCTGCCAAAATATGCAAATAATTTTTGTTAAGACAAAAAATAAAGATTAGTGATGAGCAAAGCAAGACCAAGACCAAGACCGGGCTAGTCTTGGTCTTGGTCTTGGTCTTGCAAGCCTAGTCTTGGTCTTGGTCTTGCAAGCTAAAGAAAGGTCTTGTTCTTGGTCTTGCACCACCCGGTCTTGGTCTTGGTCTTGGTCTTGTTGCAAGAGTCTTGCTGGTCTTGCTTTTTTTTGGTAGTAATAATTTAAACTAAGTAATATTGAATAAAATATATATTTTTTAATACTTAAAAATAAATAAAGGTGAAAACTATATTTTCTGCATTAAAATTATAAAATATGCCAATTTTAAACTTTTTTTTTGTTTAAAAGCATTTTTTTTAAATTTGGAGGTTTATTTATTTATCTTCACTTTTAGTTGAATTGAAGACAACCTGTTTTTATACATTTAGTAATAGAAACATTTTAGTGATATGAATTATTTAAATTTTCTTTGTAGAGGCATATAAAATTAAAATAAATACAAAACTATGTACTGTGTAAACATAAAAAAAGACTTTTAATTTCAACCAGATATGAAATTTTCGTAGAAATGATTCTTATATGTAAACATTGGATTCTTATTAAAAAAAAAGTTATTCAAAAATCTTTTTAGGTTAAATGAACTTTTTATCTTTAAATTAGTCAAACGTTTGCCGTACAAATATTTTATAAACATTTTGCATATACAAGGTGGCACAATACAGTGACAAAGCTCGATATCTGCAAAACCCGTTCATTATGATGAAAAACTGAATATGAAAAAATTATAGAATAAAAGTGCTTAAAATGTGAATTTATTTTCAATTCCAGAATTTTTCGAAGACTCCACTGCCACTAAATAAAACTTCTTTACTTTAAGCTTTTATACTAAAATATAAATTTATGACAAAAAATTCATTTAAAAAAATCACGACCCTGTATATTATCCCACTTTTTACAGTGTGAATCAAAAATAAAATATAAATATATTAATAATAATTCACTACATACCAAATAACAATATTCTAAAATTAAATAATAACTTATCTGCAATCTTCAAAATCAACCACAAGAATTACCAAAAAACAGAAAGATTTTGATTTTTTAATTTGCCAAGCTCGTCACAAATATATTACAAACATGTGCCAGACAAGTGAAGAAAAGGGCCCGTCTACTTGCTCTTCGGGCCCCCTGAAATTCTTGGTTTAAACCCACTTCCATCTTCGTCCTTGGGAAATTTGTTAGATAACAAAACATTCCATATTTCCATCGCTCTCAGACTTGGTTGCCTGTGTGTGGAGAGCACATCTGCGTTTGCGGCGAAAATGCTGATATTTATGGCCTACATGGGTTGTTGAAAAAAAAAGCGCAGGGCGTTCTTCTAGACACAGTCAGAGAAATGACATTATCAAAAAGTCTGATTTTAGCTGAAAATCCTTCTGTGTTAGAGCCTCTTGGGTTTGCAGAAGCGATGGAAAACGGGTAGATGGAATGACCTTAATTTAAATATGGAAAACAATTACTTTGGGACGCTATTTGCAGCCATACACTTGCAAAATCCTATCTGGACAAAACTTCTAATTTTGTGGTGCGGCTGCTCGTTTGCCGAGAATAAAAAACATCTAAAATATAAAGAGCTTGAAGAACGCTTTATCTTCATTCCTTTTTCTGTTGAAACTTTTGGTCCTTTGGGTGATGAGGCTAAGGGTTTTATTTTAAAGAAATTTGCAAAAAATACAATGCAAAAAATCTCGAAGTTTCATTATCCAAAGAATTGGTTTAGCTGTGCAACGGGGTAATGCAGCATCGGTTTCGGAACAATCCAGGAAGACCTAGGACTTGATGAAATTTACAATTTTTAAATATAGATTAAATCAAAAATAATGTTTTTCTGGATTTTTAAAGTTTTTAATCCACCCTGTAAGTGGCATCATTAGATAGCTAATTAAACAAAACATTAAAAATATGAAAGGTATTTTAAGCTTTTATAACTTTTGTACCCCTAGCTTTTCTCTGTCGTGAACGGTTTCGGATATATCGTTCTTTGTCGGACCATTGAGTCACAATCCTATTATTTTTGAAACATGTTATTGAATTTACTTATAATCGTTGTTAAAGAACTGTATAAAATAACAATGTGATTCATTTAATTATTACTTTATTAAAGAAACCTTTACTCATTTAATAATCGCCTTTTGGCAGTGCTCACATTTTTTGTCATTTCTGTATGAAATACCTCTGTATATTGAATATAAAAATTAAATATTATAATAATTTAAAAAAAGTTGCAGAAGTGCAAGAGTCTTGCAGGTTGGTCTTGGTCTTGCGTAGTCTTGCACTCCTCGGTCTTGGTCTTGGTCTTGCATACCTCGGTCTTGGTCTTGGTCTTGCAAGCGAAAAGGCAGTCTTGGTCTTGGTCTTGGTCTTGCTGCAAGACCAAGACCGGTCTCGCTCATCACTAATAAAGATCGCCTTGTAATCTACAAAAATTGCCAACATAATTTTTTTCGAAAAATCGGTAGTTTTCGAGATAACTAGACCCAAAATTCTCCTCATTTCAGCTGCCGCTCTACCTCTAAAACTGGATTCACTTATAAGCGAGCGGACGAATTGTTCCATTACTCGGGCAATAATGTAAATTTTTTAATTATTTAAAGTTCATTCAAATGGGAAAACCCGTACCTATCATGGCATATGAGTTTGGGTTCATTCTGATTTTTCTAGAATATTAATAAAAGCGGTCAAATTTTTTTTTTTCACAATATTTTGAGAGTATCTCATTAATGTATTGTTATTTTTTGTAAAAATGCTTTGATATTAAAATTTCATTTTTTAAAAATGAAACCTTAGCAAGTATTTAATGATCCCAGAAAATTTTCTTACCATCTGCATTTTTTAGCCGTTTCCGGAGTTCTAGAAAATCTAGAAAAACGCGAATCAAAAACTCATCATCTATTGAAATGCGGTTCAAGCACATCATTTGAAAGCTTAGAGTGTCTAGTCTAAATGTATTTTTTCTTTTTAGTAAAGTGAAATTGTTTTTTAAAAATCTGGGAAATTCATCACCCCAGTGACTTGCGGTAAGAAATTACCACATCTATACAGTGTGGAATGTTATGGATTTTTCGACGGCCGTTTTTGCGAAAAATATTGGTGTTGCGAAAAAAATGATAGGGACAATTTTTATATATTTCGAGGTGATCTTCATTTCTTGTTAAAACAAAAATTCTCTAATTAGCATATTTTGGCAGATGTTCCCGGGAAACTCTTTTTTGGGACTTTGGTGGGTCCTTTTTAGCGGGTTCCCACGTAGGAATCGTGATAAACTTTTTCTCGCTCGAAAGCATCGGCGAAGACCTAAGATTACGCCACAAATGTAAACTGTACATTATTTACAGCTTTGGGTACTTTTAGGTCTTCAGTTACTGGACTATATATCCATACAAAATTTACCAAGTTATAGGTTATAGCATTAATAAATATTATAAAAAAATTGGGAAATTTTTTTAATTTTAGACTTTTCCCAATGATAGGAACAGATTTTGTTTTAGAAGGTAGTTTTAAGGTTGTTTTAGGTTTTTATAGGGTAGAAGATCGATCATCTAATCAATTCTTTATCTCTCACGGTTTCTATATTAATCTTTGTAATATTTTTATATTAGGTATAAAATAATACACCAGACGATTTTATCTGACCATTCCCTGTTGTAGTGATCCACAAGATGTTTCCTAATTATTAACAAATAGATATCTTGTTACCTTAGAAACAAGTCTAAACTTTGGCTGCCTGCAAATTTAAAATTTGATATTTTGAATAGTAATTTTATTTGGTGTCTGGTGGAAATTTTAAATTGATAACATCGAGTGCTTACTGTATAATAATCAAATTTCTTTTTTTTAAAAGTAGTCTGGAAAAACAGTTAGAATAACTTGTCAACAAAATGACTTGAAAGATATACTTAGTAAACAATGTTTGTACAAATACAGAGTCTAGACAATTTCGCACTATGGGAACCCTAAAAACGATATTTGGAAAAAATTAAAATAAAGTTTGTTACAAAAATGCTTTTGTCCTGTCAAGTAATACTTTTTAATGCTTTTTTTGCATGCATTGAAAATATACAGGGTATTTAATACTGAGGATTGCTGATGTGTATGAATAGAGTTAATTTTTTTGAGGTAACACAGCCAGCCAAAAATATGAAAACTAAAGATTTCAGAATTTTGTAAATCATTTTACGTTTTTGTTTTATCTATGATGTAAAATTATTTGTGACAAAAACAATTTAAAAGATTTTAGTTTTTTTTTCAATGATTTTAATATAAAACAGTTATATTAGTCTTCAAGGTTTGTTTGAAGTTTCATTATTGTACCGTAAAGAAATTTATTAGTGTCAGCTGGATATTTGCTCGATATGCTTAAAAGTAATGATTTCAAAGTCATATTATTACCTATATTTAGAAATCTAACCATGATAGGTAGTTAGCTTTAAGTTAAAATTGAAATATATATATTTATTTATTAGCAGCTTTTAAAAATTATGTAAATGAAGTAGTAAAAAGAATAAATAAACCAATGGAAATATTAATAGCCTCCTCCTTTTAAACTAAGAATAAGTACAGATAAAGCTCTTTGTTCGCGGGGTATATATTTCGTAAATATGCCTCAAATACAGAAACCTTGAAAATGGAATGGTAATTTATATAGGATTAGAGGGGATACCTTCCTAGGTGACAAATTAAAAAATAAGTATATAAAAAAACTAAATTTAATTGAAGATTTTGACCATATTGAATAATTATTATCTTCAGGCAATGGTTTATTAAATTTTGTAATTTTTTTCTTGCCTGGCAGTTTTTAAAAGCTCCTCCAATTCAGACTTATATTCAGGAGTGTCATTGGCAATTTGCTTTTTAAAAATAAGACTTAGTTCCATAGACGAATCAATTTTCATAAAGAAATCACAAAGCTCATTGGCCATTCTTAAACCTTCATTAAGATTTTTCAAATTAAATGTCGCGTTTTCCGTGCTTGTTGAAGCCTCTTCTTCAATGAGCTGTAAATTTAACATTTCCTCCAAGTCGGTTTCAGTCATATCTTCATCTTGCGATTCAAGCAACTTCTGAGTGTCACTTGATTCTATCTGTTCGAACCCATCTCGTCCTATTTTCCCTTCACAATGGGCATTAGTCCATTTGACGACGCGTTTACAAAGGATATTCGGTTGACACCTCTATTGGGTCCTTTTTATCAATGTGTATGTACCGATGTACCGATTAGATCCGTAAATAAAAAACTTTAACCGCGAATATAGGAATAGGGTCACATTTTTTTAATCTGCGAATAGTAAAAACGCGAATGAAGGAGCTTTGACTGTATTGAAAAAAAAAATTTTATATATATATATATACATATAATATATATATATATATACTTGATAATTTATTTTCTTGAACCTTTTAGAATATATTCTGAGTTTTTCTTTTTTCTTGGGATTTTTGGTTCAACAACAAATCAAAACTATTTTTGTTCCATGTTAAAAAGTTTTATTTCAGACGTTTCGGCTGATTTCAGCCTTTATCAATGATTTTTCTATCCAAAAAGGTTATTCCAGATATAATTGTAATATTTTATTCACTGATTCACTGAAATCAGCCGAAACGTCTGAAATAAAACTTTTTAACATGGAACAAAATAGTTTTGATTTGTTGTTGAACCAAAAAATCCCAAGAAAAAAGAAAAAAAATCAGCATATATATATATATATATATATATATATATATATATATATATATATATATATATATATATATATATATATATATATATATATATATATATATATATATATATATATATATATATATATAATAAAATATATATATATATATATATATATATATATATATATATATATATAAATATATATATATATATATATATATATATATATATATATATATATATATATTATATATATATATATATAATATATATATATATATATATATATATATATATATATATATATATATATATATATATATATATATATATATATATATATATATATATATATATATATATATATATATTAATTTTTTTAAAAAAAAAAACTTTAGAAATGAGATATAACTTAAAATATTAAAATATTCAAATTTCTCTTATTAGTTTGGGGTTAGGACACAATATTATTTTTAAGCCAATTTTAATTGTTAAAAAACCAAAATTATTAAAATTCTAAAAAAAATATAAACTTCCCCCCCTCTGATTTTTTTTTCTTAAAAAAAGGGGCAAAAAATGATAGATTGGTTAAAATTGCATAAAAAATTACATCTATTTTGGCGCCCACAGTTGTTTTTTTTTTTTCCAAAAAACCGAAACGTGAAGATTTGCAAAATCCTAGATTGATATTGATACTGTCATGTGCAGATAGCAAGTTGGCAGCTTAAAAAAAAAAAGGCAATCCGTGGTGTCACTTTTTTAGGTTTTAGATTAGTCTTTTGGAGGGTTTAAATAAGTAACAAATAGCTTTAGGAAGATTTTCGAAACATAATTCTTAAAAATTTGAATTTTTAAATACTAAACTTAAGAGCCCATTCGCGCCGAGAAAAGTGAATCCAATATGGGGTTCAGGGCATAATGTTTTTCTCAAAAACGGTATAAGTTATCGATAATTTTCAAAAACTATATGAAAGCCAACACTTAAATATAGGCTTCTCAAAAGTTTTAAAAAAATTTTATTTAGTTTTTAATATTTCTTTGAGTGAAAGTCACTCTAAAAATCTTTTGGGTTTGATACTATTTTCTCTTAACTCGACTATATTTTTAAAAATCTGTTACCTCAGATTTTGATTATTTCCTTACTTTAGAATGGTGTATAATTTATGTCATTTAAGTGAAAAAAGTTACCGAAAAACGTTATCTCCTGTATTTTTTCAATCGGAAACAACATCGCATCGATACACCAAATTTTGGGAAAAAAACCAAATAAAATATAATATTTTCAATGCGGCTATACGAAAATTGTGGTAGTGGGAGTTTGTTAGTCTCCGCCCACCGTCTCCGCGTCCCTTTCCCCCCACCCCCTAAGGTGTAGCATAAATGCATTTTTTAACCAAAAAAATTTAAAAAACCCCTTTTTTTCTTTGTGCAAAATTATAAAAAAATTTAAATTTTAAAAAATTAAATTTGTTTAGATATACCTACTGTGTAGTGTTGTGGTGGACTTATTTATTGAAATAATATTTTTGTATAGACTTGTGCATCCACGAAGCCGATTGATTATTTCCAACTCACAGATTACCTAAAAAAACTTTTAAAAAAAACCCATCAACGTTTAGCTGAAGAAGGGGGCATTTATAATCGTGAAAAAAATTAAAAATTATTAAAATTTTTTCCCGTTTTTGTAAAAATTTGGGAGAGTTTAAGATCATGATTTATTATATAAAATCACAAATGATGGTTTAAAAAATTTTTTTCCCCGGTTTCATTTATTGTTTCAGAAAGGAGAAGGGTGGTGAGTTTATTAACTATACCACCTGTTTGGGGTATTTTTTTTTCAAAAAAATAATTTATTTTTAAAAATAAAAAAGCCAACACAAATCTGGTTTGGTGAAGTTTTTTTTTTTATTTAGTTTTTTTAAATTTCCAAAAGTCACCCCAAAAAGTTATTTTAGATATATTTTTTCTTAAATCAATAACAAAAATTTTGCAAATTATTTTTATTTAAAATGGGAAATTTATTCTTTAAAAAAAAAGTTTTCAAAAATTTTTCCCCTTTGGTTTCAAAAAAAACATTGATATAAAATTTGAAAGAATAAAAAAATATAATATTTTAAACAAAATTTATGGGGTTTTTTTCCCCCCCTTTTTTCGCCCGACCCCCCCAATTACTAAATATTTAAAGCAAAAATTTAATTCTTTATGATAATAAAAAAATTTATAAAGGTTAAAAAGCCCCCTTTAATTCTCTAAAGGTAAAACATCCCTTAAAAAACAAAAAAAAAAATCAAGATTATAGTTAAGGAACACAAAAAAAAAAAGGAACAAATCGAAAAGATGAAAATTTATGGTTTCAAATAGGCATGGTCAAAAAAAAACCGCATACAGTGGTGAAAAAAAAAATTTTCAAAAAAAAGCCATTGAAAGAAAAAAAAATTTAAAGAAGATGCAAGAAATTAAAACAACAGTTTTAGCAAGCCTAGCATGATAGTCCGAAAATATATGACAGCCGATGCAATGCTAATTTTCATAATAATCTTAAGCAACTTATAAATGGGAGAGGAATCAAAACTTTTTTTTTGAATACCGCATTCGTTGGTTCGAAAAAATGTATCATTTGAATGTTGTTTCTCGGGGCGGACCTTTAAAACAACATATTTTAAAAAAAAGACATGTTAGGTGTATTTCCTTAATTAAAGTTTTTTAAAGAACGGATGTTTATCATTATTTATTTTTTTTTTCCAAAACAATCGTGCTGATTAAGAATCTTAAGTTAAAATTTGGAAATTTAAAATGGAATTCAAAATGGTGGATTTTGGCATTTAAAAACCCCATTTGCCTCAGATTCAGGCTAAAAGGGTTTTAAGGGTGTGGGCAAAATCTAAAAAAATTTTAATTTTAGGTAAAAATTTGGGGAAATTTAAAAAAGGCGTTATTCAAAATGGCAAATTTTTTGGATTTATAGAGCCATTTGTCTCAAATTAAAAAAACAAAATTTTTATTCCTTCTGGAATCGAATTTTTTTTTAAAAAGGAACGATTTCGGATCATTTTAAAATTATATAACGAATCCGATCACGGATCCTTTTTTTAAAAAAAAGTAATCAATTTAGTAATGAGCGGAGAGGTTTGGGGCCTTGAATCTTGGTCTTGGTCTTGCAGCAAGACCAAGACCAAAAAAAAGAAAGACTGCCTTTTCCTTCCAAGACCAAGACCAAGACCGGGGTATGCAAGACCAAGACCAAGACCAACCCCGAGGTGTCCAAGACTCTTGCACTTCTCCTTTTTTTATATTGAAATTTTTTTTATTGTTATATTTAATATACAGAGGCATTTCATACAAACAAACAAAATTTCATACATGACAAAAACTTTTCGGGAACTGAAAAAAAGTGGGGATTATTTAATAAGTAAGAGTTTTTTAAAAAAAAAATAAAAATTTAAAACCCCGATCACTTTGTTATTTTAGTTCTATAGTTCTTTAACAACGATAACGAGTAAATTTAATAACATCTTTCAAAAATAATGAGATGGTGACTCAATGGTCCGACAAAGCTTGACCCCCCGAAATCGTTTAGACAGAGAAAAACGGGGGGTACAAAAGTTATGGAAGCTGAATATTACTTTTAAAATTTTTAAATTTTTTTTTTTTAATTAGCTATTAAGTAATGCCACTTACAGTGTGGATAAAAATTTTTTAAAAACCCCAAAAATACATTATTTTTTTCAATTGTAAGAGGTGGCACCATTAGATTGTTTTTTAAAATTAAGATAATGCGAAATAATGGATTAATATAAAATATTTGCATGTGATAAAGGAATTTTTTTTAAAAAAAATGGATTGTAAAAATTATTCCCCTATATAACAAAATTTTCCCCAACATAATATACAGGGTGGTTTTTTTTCTAAATTTTTTTTTCCCTTAAATTTTTTTTATTTTAGGGGAAAAGCTAAAAAAAGGGGGAGTTTTTTGAGTGGCAGTGGATTAAAAAAAAAATTCTGGAATGAAAATAATTTTACATTTTATGTTCTTTTTCCCCTATAATTTTGTTTTTTTTGGTTTTTTTCACCATAATGGACGATTTAGGAGATATCGGTTTGTTCAAATTTAAGGGAAAAAAAAGTTCATAAAACCCAAAATTTTTTTAAAAAATTTTTTTTTCATCAGAATCCAAGGGTTTTCATATCAAAATTTTTTTTCATATATATTTCACATCTGGTTAAAATTAAAAATTTTTTTTTTGCTCACACAGTAAACATTTTTTTATTTGTTTTTTAATTTTTTTTTTGCTTCTTCAAAGAAAATTTATATAACTTTTTAAAAAGTTTTTATGCCACCAAATGTATAAAAGAAGGTTGTGTTTAATTTTTTAAAAAAAATATAGCGCTAAAAGGGGGGTGGTTTACGCAAAGGCTATAGGCGGGGAAAACCCAGGGGGGCAAAAAAATTTTGGGCGGCAAATTTTTTGATTAATTTTTTTAAAAAAGTAATGGTAAATAGGCCTTTTCATCACAATTTTTTTTTGCATGCGTCAGTATCCGCCATTTTTTTTTACTGTTTTTTTTAAAAAGCATGTAAAAGGGGGCCGTAAACAAAAAAATTAAAATAAAAAAATACTAAAAAAAAATATAGTTATTGAAGAAAAGAAATACGAAAATAAAGAAAAAAGTGCCTTTTTAAATTGCAAATAGGTTTTTTTAATCGATTATTTTAATGATATCAGTACGAAAAGGAACGAAGAAGCGGTGTTGTTATGGAGTATGTAAAGTGATACACGCTATAAATCATTTAAATACAATATAATTTAATCAATATAACAATTGTATATATGTGGTAAAAGGGCCAATTAGAATAAAATTAAAGATACTTTTTTTTTAGTAAAAAAAATAATGAGGGGCCAACCTGTCAATCAGCTCACTTCTTTTTTTCCTTTTTTTAAAACGTCATGACATTTAATTTTCCCTTTTTTAATTTGGGGTAATTATGGGTTTAACTGAATTATAAATCAGTGAAGCACCATCAACGAATTTTTTTCCGTAAATGATTTTTTAAATTGGGGGGTAATACTGCATTCCCAGCCATTGTCGATCAAAACAGTACGAAACTTTTTGAATTGCCGCCATTTCAACATGGCGACTGCGCATCGCTTCTCACATGATGAAAAGGTTTTTTAAAATATTTTTTTAATATTTGGGGGGAAAGAAAAAAAAAACCTGGGGAAAATTTTTTGTTTTAAAAAAATTTTTAATTAATTTTATGTACGTTTTACTTTTGTTAAAAAATTTTTAAATAATTTTTTTTAAAATTACTAGTGTAGTTTACATCCAAAAAAAAATTTACATATTAGAGCGGCAAAAAAATTTTTAGCCTATGGGCGGAAAAAAAAAAAAATCCGGCCCCCCGGGGCTATAAATAAATAAACGCCTTTTTTTAAAAATATGCTTTTTTAACAAAATAATTTAAATGTACGTTTAAGATTAAAACTGATATATTTCTAAATTTTTTTAAACAAAAAATATAGTTCCCATCTTGATTTATATTTAAGTCTTAAAAAAAAAATTTTATTCAAGATTGCTTAGTTTAAAAATTTTACTACCAAAATAAAGCAAGACCAGCAAGACTTTTTCGGAAAAACCAAGACCAAGACCAAGACCGAGTGGTGAAGACCCAAGACCAATACCAAGACCTTCTTTTGGCTTAAAAGAAAAGACCAAGACCAGACTTGCAAGACCAAGAAAAAGCTCGGTCTTGGTCTTGGTCTTGTTTTGCTCATCAAAAAAATCAATTTCAGCCTTGGTACCTTTAAAAAAAGGAGTCGATTGGGGGGTTCGATTCCAGATAAGATTTAAATTTTTTTTTTCAATGATTTTTGAACAATAAGAGTTTGGAGAGAAAAAAAGGTTTTCGATTCTTACCAGCTCATACAAGTCAAATAATGAAAGGGGGGGAAAAAGGGAATTCAGAAAACCCCCTTAAAACGGGGTGCCCAAAAAAGATATGGCCAAAAAGGGGATCAATTTGGATAAAAAAAAAGGTAACAACTTTATAAAATTTTTTGCTTGCCCCCCTTTTTACCCATTAGTTTGGGTAAAATTGAAAATCTTTTTTTTTAATAATAAATTTTGAACGGCTTGTACGCTCTGGAATTTTTTTTGTTTAATTCTAATTTTTTTAATAACTGCTTTAAACATGCCCCGAAACCATTAAAAAAAACCGGGCCCCACCCCAAAAATTTAAAAAAATTAAAATTTTTGCAGTGGCAAATATTTAATTTTTTTGAACTTAATTTTCCCCTGAGTTTTCTGGGGAAAAAGGGAAAATTTTACCATTGAGGGGATTAGGGTTTTTTATAAAATGCTTTAAAAAATAATTAAGGTATATTTGAGGGCTCTTGATAAGATACCCTGGGGCTCTCAAAAGGTTTCTTGAGGACTATGAATTTATGAAAAAATCCACGACCAGAAGTCAATTTTCAGCTGTAAATTATAAACTAAAAGTAAAAAAACACTATATTTATTTAAAAAAATAAAAACAATAAAACCATACAGAAAAATAGAAACTTAATGATTCAGTAGAATAACAAAGAAACTGCTATGCGTAATTTTTCTAAGATATGTGTTCAAAGTGAGCACTTTGTAAAGCTTTTTTCCCTTAATTTCTAAAAATGCTCTTTGAACCTGAAACGTGAGGATTATTCCTTATTGCAGCGCAAATAATAAATCTTCTAAATACAAGTTTTATTGTTTTTTTTTTTAAAATAAATTAAGTATTTTTTTAACTTTTAATTTGAAATTTTTTTGCTAAAAAAATTACTACTTATTTTTTTTACAAAAGGGTTCATAGGAATCCTTAAGTACACCTTATTAAACCCCAATTATTTATGGGGGCCCCAAATTTTTCCCTTAATTTTTTTAAAGCATTATCCCAAAAGCTCGTTTTATTAAAATAAAGTATATTTTTTTTAAAAAAATCAGGGGGAACTACCAAAAAGGGTTTTAAAATTTTAAAATTTCCAACACTAAAAATTTTTTTTAATTTTTTTTCAAATTTTTTAGTGGGGGCCTTTATTTTTTTTTGGGGGGATGTTTAGGCGGGTTAAGCAAGACAGTTATTAGCTAGAATTTTCAAAAAAATCCCCATCGTACAAGTCGTTTAAAAGTTAATAATAAAAAAATCGGTTTTTTTTTTTTAAACTAATGCTCGGTGAAAAGGGGATAGAGCAAAAAAAATTTTAAAAGTTTTTATTTTGATCCCCAACTAAACCCCAAATTTGGACCAATTTGGGGGCCCCTGTATATAAATTCCTTTTTTAAAAAAAACACAAGAAGAAATTGAAATTTATGTGTTTTGTTTTTTTCCGGTTATTTCTTAAATGTTTAACAAATTAATCCCCCGCTTTACGAATGCACTGTATATTTTCCCAAGTATGCAAGATTTTTTAATATCACCCTACCAAAACCATTTAAAGGTAGCTAAAAAAGATTAAAACTCCACTATATTCATTAGAAATTCAAAATATTTCCTTTTTTAAATTTTACAGGGTGGTTTTAATGTTTTCTTTGGCGCTAACATAATATATAAGCGGAATTTTATGGTAATTTTATTGTCAGCGGGGTATTTTGAGCATTTAACCTGGATTAATTAAAAGTTATCTTTTTTTTGATCGAACGGAGATTTATATGGATTTTAGTGGGGTAAAATTTTGGGAAAACCACGGATAAATGTTGGATTTATTTAAAAACAATATTTTAAAACAATCTTTTAAAAAATAAATTAGAAAAAGAACCGCAGTTGGCTTTTTTGATGTAAAATACAGAAAAGAAAATAAAAATGTCTTACTTATAAATTACTTCATTAAAAAACCCTGGAAATCATTATTTTTGTTTTCAAAATTTTAAATTCCCCCCCTTTTGCGATTGAAATTTCCCGAAAAGGAAATAAATATGGTTTTATAAATGTGAACCAATGATTAAATTTTCTAATAAAGGAGGTTAAACTTTTTTTAATATTTTGGGGGTGGTTCACCCCCGTGGTATTTTAACCAAAATTATTAAAATCCGGAAAGTTATTATAATCTTTTTAAAAAAAAAAACAAGTATTATTACTTTTATTTCAACGATTTTGTAATACCTTTTTAATAGGGTGATTTATTTTTTCCTTTTTTATTATTACAATTAACAAAAAATTTGGGTTAAAGTTTTCATAACTTAAAAAAAAAAAATTTTTAGAATTTTTTTAAAAAAAAATAAAAAAATCTTATTCGACAACCATCAATTTGTCTTTTCACTTGTTCCATTTGTTTTTTGTGTTCCTTAACTATAATTTTGACTTTTTTTTTTTTTTTTTTTTTAATGTTTACTTTCCACATTTAGAAGACATTTGGTCCATATACTTTCTATTAAAAAAATATTTTCCTTATCGTTTTGTTAAGCTTTTTTTTTTAGATTTTTGGAATTTAAATGATGTTTAATGAAACCTCGAATTCCATATTTTCCAATTAATAAATATGGAAATTTTTTTAATAAATATTTTGTCCTGTTGATTGCCCGGGGATTTAATTTTACCTGACGTTTGTCATTTTTTGTTATTTTTTTTTCCATAAAAGGGTTTCTCGGATATATAAAAAGAATGCCTTTTAAAAAAAATAAAAGGCGCGGCACTGTTACAAAATCTATTAAAAATTTTTTAAAATTATACATAATATTTTTTAAAAAAATCTCTTTAATTAGTTTCAAATTTTAATTTACGTCTTGCAATTTTTCAAATTCTTTAAGGTCACTGATATCGCTTTTAAATTTAGCAATGGACTACGGCCAAGTGATGTTGCTTTTAAATTTAGCAATAACAGGCCGAGTGATGATCGCGTGTAAAATATAGCAATGGACAGCATTTTAAAAAAATTAACAACGGTTTAAAATTTTTTAACAAAATTCAGATTTTGACGGTTGCCTCAAAATCATTGAATAACACTGACAATGACGTTTTGTTAAACATTCTAAACCTTGTTAACTTTAAAATTGCTAAACCATTGCAAATTTCCCGCGATCATCCCCCTGTTGTTAAAAAAACAACGTTTTAAATGTTTAACAAAACGTCATTGTCAGTGTTATTCAAATTTTAGTAGGCAACCTGTCAAAATTTGACATTTTGTTAAATTTTTCCCGTTGTTAATTTTAAAATTGCCAACCCCTTTCCAAAATTTTTAACAACGTTTATCTTTTAATTTTTAAATTTTTCCCACCCTTATCTAAACACACATAAAATTGCGTAATATACTTCAATATTATTATTAAAAAAAAAAAAAAACATTGAAGAAAGTAAACGTTTGCAATCATTCTTGGTTTTATACTTAAGGTCTTTCCCAAAAAACTTTTCAGACAAATATTTGAAAATTTCATCATAATTTTTAAAATTTTAAAAAAGAAGGTTAAATTTTATAATACTTGTCTAATTTTTTTTTGCAAATACGTATATATTTTCACTTAATTAAAATTGATATGCTTTTAAATTTTTGTAAATTATTTTTTTTTTTTATTAATTTAATGCTTACATTTTTGGCAATATAAAATTAATGCCAAACAATAAAATAAAACCAAAACTAACCTAAACGAATTACGTAATGTTTTTATTTTGTTGATAAGAAATATAAATCTAGTGACAAAAAACTTTGGGAACCATTTATTATTTTGAAAATAAAAAAACATTATGTAAATAAATAGCCATCATTGAAAATAAGCTTTAAATTGTGGTTATCCTATCAGATAATAGTATAAATACGAAATTTTCTATAATATAAAGTAAAATATGCATATTTATTCAAAATATATTAAAATTCAAACATTTTTTTAAAAATTTAAATTTAGGACTGGAACGTGATTGGTTACAACTTTGGTGACGTCACTTGCAAGAAAAAAATTCACAAGCTTTTGTTGTGTGTTTTCGTGTTATTTTTGATCTTTAACTATCTAAATAACTGTTTTTGACCATTTAATATAAAAAAAAAATTTTGAACATTATTATTCGTTTTGTACTTAAAATGAACATAAATTTTGTGAACCGATAACAGAAACTGAGATAGACCCCTTTTTGATTGTGCGTTTCTTTAAAAATAACACCTTTATGCTGCAAAATCAAAAAAAAACAGCTGTGTAAGTTCCTCCAAAAAAAATTTTTATTTACGTGTTCACATTAGTATTTCTCAAAATCTTATTGAGGTTATGTTTATGGAGGTAGAAAAAAAAGGGTACCATCTCTTATGGAGACGAATTAAAAAAAGCCCATTTTTATTTCTGAATTTATTATAAGTTACCATCTCAATTCAATAATAAAGTTTAAATAAAAAGTTTAACTTGCTAGGTTTTTAATTCTAGAACAAACAAGATCATTCTAATTCAAAAATTAGGTTATACCTTAAATGCTTATAATTATCTAAAAAGGGATATTTTGTTGTATATAAACCGGTAGTATTTAAATCAGAATATTTGTATATTTACATTAAAGGATCTTCCCCATAAAAACATTTGAATGCGATACAAAATGTTTGGATCTTTCGATATTGTAACCACTTTTTTTTCCTTTTAAGATTTGTTGGGACAGATATTTACAGTTTTTGTGGTGTTTTCAGAGAATATTGGACATTGTTACTACACACCATTTTATACCATTTTTTCCATTAAATTGAGAAATTATTAACAAAATTTACTGAGTGCACTTGTTGTTCTTGTTTACTTGCTTGAGTCACCCGAAACAATTCGCGCCATTACAGAGACAGCGTTTTAGCCAATTTTTAATTTAAACTTTTTTTTTTGAGTTTTATTGAAAAAAAAAGCAGATTTCCCAGAAATATAAAATGTATTGTTTTTTAGTACCAAAAAAAATTTTCAAAAACTGTCAAATAGCCTATTAAGGTATTATTTATTTTTTAAATAAACTGTTATAGGTTTGGGGGGACAAAAATGTAAAACAAATGGGGAATTTCACAATAAATAAAGTTTGGATTTAGTACAAAATTAAATTTTTTGGAAAAAAAATTTAATTTAATTAAAAAAATATTCCCAAATTAAAAAAAAATTTCTATTTTGAGGACTTCCTTATTGTGTGTTGGTTATTTTTTACTTCGAACTTGATCTCAAATTTCGGGGTAAGTGATTAGTTTGCATTTATTTATTATAAGTTTTCAAATTTAAAATAAAAATTTGTAATGCTAGAGATTTGTTCCATCTTGATTCTACTTTCCGGTTATAAATATATTTTACAAATTTTTGGAAGACCGGTTATTGATTGAGAAATTTATTAAGATATTTATTTTGTAATGTCAGAAGAAAAATTTTAAAAGGTTAACCTCAAATAGGATCTAATTAATTTAAATCAGAATATGATATCATTTTTAAAAAAAAATATTTAAAATTTAGGCCTTTACGAAATTTTTGAGCTAGTGTCTTTTTAGGTATATTTGGTTTAAAAACAGTAGCGTAGCGCCAGCGATCAAAGGGGGGGGGTTAAAAAATTTTAAAAAAAAAGATTTTCAAACAAGTTTATTACCAATGATATTATAATCTTAAATCTTAAATTAGGTTATGTATTGAAAAATACAAACGCACATACAAAAAAAAGACGAACAAACTTTTTTGACCCAAACAACATTTTTTTTGATGAATTCCGGAAGATTATTGTGAAACAAAAAATTCTTCATACTGTTGTAGGGAAAGGGAAAAGATCACTTTTTGTAATACTTGTATATTAATTAGATATACCTGGACAAAATTTTCAATGCCCCCAATTTTTCAGTAGAAGCTTTGATAACTTTTTTTTTTATGTTTTTAAATTTCCCCGAGTTTTTTTTTCCAGTTAAAAATTTGGTAACCACAAGTTGTCCAAATTTTTTTTACCTACACCAGCCGATTTATCAGTAGGAGGGCATAAAGCGCAATATTTACAGTAAGTGCCATCTTCAGTGTCAGAATATGTAGCCACTTATACTTTCCGAGCCACTGAAATTGTAATTCCCAAAATTTTTGTCTCCACTACTGGAAAGTTGAAGTCTATTTGGGGAAACCCACACCGCATTTAAAGCATTTATTTTCTCTTTTGGGGGACACAAATTCTCGTTTCCTAAGACAGCAATATCATTTTAAATTTAAAAAATTGGGAGTAGGTAACTTTTTCTTATCTGTCATATCACTACAACTACCCTAAAATAAAAAAATAGTTTAAAGTTTTTGAACATTGTACAGGACATTGTACTCAATCGAAATCTACATGGAAACCACATTTCCACATTTCAAGTGAATAAATTAATAAATTAACATACTTTTTAAGTATTTAACCACTCACCTCAACCTTTTTTAACTCCCCCCGTTTCTGGGGGGGAACGGAAAAAAATTGGGTTTACTAAAATTCATACAGACAGACAGTTTTTATCTTAATACGAAAAACCTTTTTTTACATCATCACGCCAAAAACCTTCAAGCACTTTGTGCTGACTTTCTACTTTGATCCGTAACGATTATATTCTAAATTTGATGCCTTCCCCCTCTTCATTGTCTTCAGTTAACTTTTTTTTCAAAAAATTTGGGGGTTAAGCTTTGATTTGATCGCTTTGCCATTTTTTTTTAAAATATTATCACTAGCCAACTAAATCTGCATTAAAAAAAAACTTTTTAATCGCATACACCGCCCGCATACTTCTGTAATACCTGACCACGTGACCACACTTGTTGCCGCTTACCGCCAGCCATGTGGCGTTAATTTTTTTGTCTCATGGGAGGGTTTTAACCCCTAAAAACCCCCCCAGCCTAAAAAATAATTATAAAAACTTTTAAAAAAAGTATACTTCAATAAAGAACTGAATTTGTACGTTTTAGAATTTCAGGTATTTATTGTTACCTTTTAATAATTAAAGTAAATAAAAAAAAATATTTTGTGAAATATCGTGATCCTCGGCTTTACTAGGCTTTCGGGGCCAAAAAATAAACACTTTACACGTGACGAAGCTAATCCTTCTGTTTTAAGGGGACCATAACATATATACAAATTTAAGATATCGTTATCATAATAAGATTATGTTTTAGTAAAATACGAAATTTGTAAAACAATTTTTTGGAAAACTGGCTTGTTACAAAAAGTGAGAGAGAGCAAGATGATTTCTGAAATTTTATTTATTATAAAGTTTTTCAAGGCTTTTTATAAAATTTTGTTACCATAAAAAAAAATTTAAGTATTTGCTTGGATAGTTTGGTCGTCGCCCAAAAAAACATGCCTTGTCAAAGATAGATCAAGTGGCCCCTTTCTCTAATTCAAAATATTTTTTTTCCTTTGCCATAACATATGTATTCTGGATGATA
>JAHBCN010016543.1:0-19326 GCA_019359885.1 Listronotus oregonensis
TCTCTCTCTCTCTCTCTCTCTCTCTCTCTCTCTCTCTCTCTCTCTCTCTCTCTCTCTCTCTCTCTCTCTCTCTCTCTCTCTCTCTCTCTCTCTCTCTCTCTCTCTCTCTCTCTCTCTCTATTTCTATCTCTATCCTTACGGCTATCTCACTCTATCGTTATATATATTTTGTCTCTCTCTCTTTATCCATATCCCTAGCACTGAAAACCACTTTCGCATTACTTCAGTGCCAGGATGTTGTCTCTCTACTATTAATTGTTGTGGTTGGTAGTTGCAGAAAACAATAAGTAAATATCACAGGTAGGTTATCACAGGTATGTATAATGTTAGGTATTACAGTTCAGTCCTAGAATAAATATCACAGAATTGTTGTTCGGGCGGTCACAGATCAGACTCTGCTTTCTCTTTCTTTGGTTTCGACTAATTCTATTATCGTTCTGGATACATGATTCCAGGATTCTTGGCTTCGTGTAGTGTGTTCATATGTATTTGTCTTTTCTTCCCATCCTATGCATACAAACAAGGTATGCTGCACGTCATCCTCTTGCTGGACAGTAAGAGCATTTAGGTCAGCTATTCTCAACAGCTGGTCCGGCGGACCTCCAGTGTTCCGCGAGTATTGCTAGTCGGCGGACAATTTCTTCTATCCGCAAAAAAAGTACTTATTAAAAAAAATAATAACTAAATTTTAATTTATAAAATTACAAAATATAAATATCTTAAACTAATGATAATAAAAATGTTACGGTTAACTTTTGTAATAGTTCTTTAATACATAGTTAAATTTTGTTGTTAAAAAAATATCACTGGTCCGCGATTTTTTTTTACAAATTTTACTGGTCCGCGGGCCAAAAAAGGTTGAGTAACGCTGATTTAGGTGACTCTGATCTTTTTTGATTATAGAGCAAAAACATTATCAAATGTTTTTGTTATAGAGATATTTCCTGAAACATTCGTGACCTGTGAGCGCTTGCGTTATATAGTACCGACCTCACCACAAGGCCTGTCAATCCATCTCTGGATATTTGGTATTAATTGGTGTGTCCAACGTCCATATCGGCCACTGTCCCATTTGGCTTTCCACCTTTCCATAACGGTTTGGTGGGTCCTCTCTTTGTCTACCCCAATATATCTGTCCCGTCGCTCAAAAATTAGTAAGTCGATTGGGGGTATTCCAGCAATCACCGCTGCACTGCCTCTGTGTTAGTTTTTTATTCCTGGTGACACTCTATATCTGCAAATGAATCACACTAGACAAGACACGTCTCTTTAAAGATCTAGGTCCTTCGATATTGGGTAGAATGGCATTTAGTGCCGTTCTTCCTGCTTTCTCAATAGTCTTCTTCACATGTTCAGAAAACGTGAGTTTTTGGTCCAGCCACACTCCTAGGTATTTTATTGCTTTTTGAAGGTCAATTTTTTATTCCGTGCAGATCAAAATGTATTGGCAGTATTTTCCTTTTTTTTTTTTTGTTAGCAACAATGCCTCTGTTTTTTCAGGAGCCAGCTCTAACTATTTTCTCCTCCAGTTGGCTACACGGTAAAGAGCTGCATTCGCCGAATTCATAAGTGCGTTTTCCCCCTTCGCTGTAACAACCATAGCCACATCATCTGCGTAGCTCACAAGTGTGACATTCTGTGGCATTTCAATTTCGAACTATGAGTCATAAAGAATGTTTCACAGGGTTGGGCCCAAGACTGATCCCTGGATGTCTCCAGGATAATTTCTCTCTCGGACAAGTAAGAGGCTATTATGCTAATCAAGTTTTCGTCAACGGACCTGTTTCTCAGCTCCTCTAGGATGAGATGCCACGAAGCACTATTAAATGCGTTTCTTACATCCAGTGTGATGAGTGCGCAGAGTATACGGTGTGCTGGTGTGTAAGATGCTGCTTTTATGGAAATGTTGAGAACTTCATTAATCGCTTCAACTGTCTGTTTTCGAAATCCAAATTGCCTGTTTGAAAGATCGCCTGTTCTCTGCAGTTCTAAGTTAAGGCGACCTAGCAGTAGCTGCTTATATAGTTTACCCTTCACGTCCAAAAGACATAAGAGTCGGAATGATGAGAGATTTTCCAGTGGTTTGTTGCCTTTCTGCAGTAGTACTAATCTGGCCCTTTTCCACTCTATTGGAAATATGGCATGCTCTGCTTGTTTATTGTAGACTAAAAGGACGTAGTCTGGTTGGCTCAGTGCAACTGCTTTGATTATATCTGGCGGGATGCAACTAGGGCCCGGCGCCTTTTTATTTTTAATTTTTCCACAGGCTTATGCAAGTTCATGCGCTGTAAAGTGAAAAAATCTAGAGCTATTATAACAGACAAAATTTACATTTTCGTGTACAGGAAACAAATGTCTAACAACTTCTTTCATGGTATCCATGGTCAGTTGTACTCTGGGGGAAATTCCCAACATTCATTTTATTGCGATTTTGAACCCATCTCTATATATATCACGATCTACATCATTACAGAGTACTTTCCAGCAGTCTTTTTTTCCTTTTTTTATTTTGTCTCTCAGCCTTTTTTACTCTCCTTATACGATTCCCAAAAAATGTGGATCTCCCTTAGTGGGTTTCTGGCAGCATTTTTCGTATATTCTCGTATTTCTCGTATTTTCCTCAAGCAATCTCGACGGAGCTCAGCAATCTGAGATCCATCGCTCCACCAGTAGACAGGTTGTTTTCTTGTATTTCTTTTTCTCTTTGGTTTTACACTATCACAGATCCTGCTCACTGTCGCTGTAAAGTCACTTGCGCTCTGTACTTTCGAGGGCACTTCCAGATCTTGTAGAGTCTGTGGAGGAGTTGTCGGTCCAATTTCTTTAGTGTCCATCCACAATTTTGGAGTAGAGGCCCTAGCTCCCGTCTTCGATTCTCCTCAAGGATTTCGACTGCAATATAATTGTGGTCGCTTAGGGTCTCTTCCCCAAGCACTTCCCATTTCGTTACTCTTGGCTTAATATCTTCGGTGGCAAAAGTCAGGTCCAGTATCGAGCCATAGTTTTGGCTCTGGAAAGTAGGTTTAGTCCCCTGGTCCAGAATACTAAGACTGTTTGCCGCTACCCACTCTGCTAATAACTGTTCTCTTCTATCTGTGTATGGCATGCCCCACTGAGGTGACTTTGCATTAAAGTCCCCACCTATGATGGCTCTTTGATTTTGTCTCCATATTAGCCTCTCTATGTGGTATACGGTTTCCTTTAGATCCTCGATGTTATTATTTCCAGAAGAGTAGCAGCTAAATACCGTCATCCCTTCTATTGTTACATAAGTGAAGCCAGGTCCACTGCCTTGTTCTCTGATAGAGACGTTACTGTCCATGACTTTTATGACTGTTTTAAGATCATTTCCCTGAATATATCTTTTTGCCGCGTATAGCTGCAATATTCGGCTCTGATATTAATAAAATACTTGCCCCAATACTCCCGGCCGTAGACAAAGCCATATCTTGAGCTTGACGACTCCTGTTTGTGTTTATTTGGAGTATTTGCATCACTGTTTAGTCGTTGCAGTCGATACCTCCATCAATCTCCTTTTTTTGCTTTCTGCACAGTTCGAGCTGCTCGTTTGATGTCCCTCAATTTTGCACATTAAGCAGTACAGATTATTTTTGCACTCAGTAGCTTTATGTCCGGGTTTCCCGCATTTCAAGCATATAGATTTTTTTTAAGCGGAAACATTTTAGGTCATATTTTCTTTCGATAATCCTGCACGTTGACCAGCCAGTTTTAATGTGTTCCAATTTCAGCAGCTTGTCAGCATCGGCTTCGGACGTGACTATGGTTACATTTTGTCGTTCTTCAAAGCAGGTCTAAGGGCTCTCACTTTAAAACGGTTTGTTTCGAGACCAGCTACTTTTGAAACAGCATGTTTAATTTAATCTTCTGTTGTTATTTGGTCCATTCCTTTCAAATGAATGACTTTCTTGTTTACTTTTACTTACACTGCGACCTTCGGGCACTTCTCCAATATCTCTCGTTTAAGAACTTCGGCTTTATCCATTCCGTTTTGTCTTGTAATTAGAAGTTGATCAGTCTTTGTTTTAATTACTCTTTTTACGTCTACGCCAGTTTCGCTTGGATTGACAGTTTGCCTTACAATTTTTAGTAGGTCAGCATATGTCTTGCCCTTCATTTTGACAAGGAGAGCTTCCTTATTTGGCCTTGTTTGATGGATCGTCGTCTCCGGCTTGGTTTCATTGCCGTTAGTTCCATTTCCTGCTTTCGATATTTTTGTGGTCTCTTGCTTCTTTTGTCTTTCAGCCGCTCTGCATATTGTGACCTTTATCTTACTATCCGTAAAAAGATATTCCATCATTCAGGTGAGCATTAGTCAAGACACCCCTTCCATTTCTGGTACGGACAGCTTGTATTTTTCATGCCTTAGCATGTGGGTTTTAATGAGTTTTAGTGCCTTGAAAATATCCGAGTCTTCTGGTTCTTCCTTTGGATTGTCATTGGTCAGTACAGAATAATATATATTTCTCGTTACATAGGTTGTCCCTCCTTTTCCGTTTGGGAAACCTAGTGTGGAACTCTTTTCCACCAAACTTGGCAATGGCTTTGCCGATAGCTCGGTTGCTTGAGTCAAAACTTCGTCTGCATGGGGGTATTAGTCCCTAACCGGTTGGGAAGTCCAATACACTACCGTTTACTACTTTAATTTTGGGGAATATTTCATTGCTCCAGTCATCCTCTGTTACCTGCCTAAAGCTTTGGAACGAGTCACCATTTTTTAGTATGTTTCTACAAGTAAGTTTCTCCTGTGTATTCTTACATTCGGCGCACTGTACATCATTTTGCTTGAGTGTGACCTCTTCCATTTGATGAATAAGTTTAAGTTCTGCGGTCTCCAGTTGCTCTCTAAGTCTCCGGTTTTTTTCTTTAAAAGCATGTTGTAACCAGTCACCGGCACAGTACGGCCACTCGGCCACTTCTTTTCCCTGTGTTATATGCTCGGCATACATCGTTAGTTTAATAGATATTTCCTTTACTTCTTGTTCTGGTTTGTACATTTCCTTTACAACTTGGTCCAATTTCTTTGTTTGGCTGATAATGTTTTCTATGGTGGTCTACATTCGACGCTTCGTATGATTGATTTATACTAACGTCCAGACATTTATCAGTTCTTTTTCGTTTATTCAAGCTTCTGCCTATTACGGTATTTTCTCCGTCAAAGCTTTCCTCCATATTTGGTAGGGAAAACGTTCTCATCCTAGAAGGGGTTCTGTTAATAGAGTCCCTTCTCGCAAATGGATCTTCATCTTGTGTCTTCTTTGTGTTTTGTCTGCAGCTAATTTTGTTTTCAATTTCCTCTTCCATTTTGTTCCCACAAGTCGGGTCGTAGTTCACTGTCGAGCGCGGCAGTGCGCCCATACCGCGCCAACGCTAGTTACTTGCGGGGGACGCCAGGTACCCACAAGACACCCTGGGTTTCCGGAGTTGTCCTTAGCTTCACCGCTCCTCTCCGACCTTACCGGAATGGGTAACCCTGCCAGAAGTATCAAACTCCCGCCGGCATCGCTCTCTGAGTCACTGCGGTTACTGAGCCCCACCACGCACGTTAAGGTCTCACAATTCCTTGGGGGGATCTATCTCTCTGCCTATCTATCTCTCTACCTATCTATCTCTCTATCTATCTATCTCTATGCATCTCTCTTTTTCTTTCTTTCTTTTCCTCTCTGAAAAGATTAGACGGATAGCTAAGCAGTCTGGATCAACACTAAGAAGCAAAACCTAATTCGGCTAAACAGGAGAAAGAGTGTATCTACCACCTACCATGTGAATGTGATGGGTCGTACATTGGAGAAACAAAACGCTCCTTATATGTAAGATTAGCGGAGCATAAACAACACAAACAGAGGGGCGAATTATCAGAGTCCATCACCATCATCATCAGGTACAAACAACATGTCATCAAATGGCCGGACGCATGAGTTGGTCACAAGGAACACCATTGGAAAAAGCGTAGGTTTAAGAAAGCTGTCTTTATTGAGAACAATATTAATACTTTCAGTAAACCAAATGTAAAAATTCCCACTAGTTGGAAAACATTCTTAAAGCGCATCAATGCTGGCGTCCTGAACAACCTCACGCTTGACAGGACCTAATCCTGTCACGGGTAAATGCTCTACCCTGGTATACAAGATCAGTAGCTTTAGAATTAAAATTAGTTTACACTTGAAAACGGACAGAGATAAAACTGCCTGAAACGTTGTGTGAATAATTCAATTACAAGGCAATGAAAGTCCGAAATTCTTTTAGTGTTAAAAATTGTGTTGTTGAATTAAGTCCATTCCAAGAATAAATTCATCTTCCATATCAGCTACTATTGTAGTGAACTCTATGACTATATCTCCATATATCGGTGCTTATTCGCCGTTTTCTGTAGTTCTTTAGATTTTACAAGATTTCTTTTAATTAGTGAATTAACAGCGTCTTTATGTTAGGAAGTTGCAGAAATTCCATGTTACACTGTATATATACCTTTGAGGGTTATGAACCTGTTAACCTTTATATTTTTTTTATGAATGTAATGTCAGTTGTTAATTTTGATATGTCACATTTGTCACATTAATAATTTTAGTAATAAAAGCTGTTTTTGACTGTAAATTAGTGCCTTTTCTAGTGAACCCATAGTTTCAAGTAGGAAAACCTTTTTAAAAGAATAAATTACCTAAAGGAAAATACTAGGCAATTTATTACATTTGGCGACCGTGACAGGACCCTATTTGGTAAAATGGATAAGACGAGAAAAGCCCTAGAACTCCAAAGATCAACTTTTATTAAGATGTGTGATAGAATGAGGACAGAGTTATCCAAAGACAGGTACGATGTTATAGAAATTCAGAGTAGTATACAAGTCTTGGATAAGAAATTAAGTACTATTGCAGAACTGAATCAAGTTTTGATAGATTTGATGCTAGATTCAGATGAGAATGCAGATAGGATAGAATTAGAAGTAGAAAAAATGGATAACATGAGTACGGAGTACTTTAAACTCAAATATCAGTTTGAAACGTCAATAAACCAAATCGAAAGTTCTAAAAAATCGGAATCCAGAGTAAAATTAAACTATCCAAAAATAGAGTTTAGACAATTTAGTGGTGATTTAAAAGGATGGCTAGGTTTCTGGAATCAATTTAGTAGAATAGATGAGGATTCAGATATAGAAGATGAAGACAAATTGGAATACTTAGTACAGGCGACGACTCCACATTCAAAAGCTAGACAAATAGTTGAAAGCTACCCGATATCAAAGGATAATTATAAAAATGCACTTGACAGTTTAAAGCAAAGGTTTGGAAGAGAAGATTTGTTGGTAGAATTCTATGTGCGAGAACTTTTAAAGTTATTATTATTGAATCTTAATAATAAAAATAAATTATCAACATTTTTTGACAAGATCGAGTCCCAACTTCGAGCCTTAGATTCGTTAGGTGTGAAATCAGATACGTGTGCAGCCATGTTGTACCCACTAGTTGAATCATGTATTGGTGAAGATTTAATACGCGCCTGGCAAAGAAGTAAGCTGTATTCATTTAATTTAACTATGAAGATGCGTCTTGACAATTTGATGGAATTTCTTCGTCAAGAAGTAGTTAATGAAGATCGAATATCTCTAGCAGTAACTGGTTTTAAAGAAAAGAAAAAACTCGAAGAGAGAAAAAATACAAAACAAGAAGATCTAATCCCCACGGCCTCGGATTTGTTTAACAAAGGAACTCCACATTGTGTATTCTGTAAAGGACAGCATTTTAATGACCAATGCAAAGAAGTTCTAAAAATGACGTTGGTTCAAAGAAAAAAGAAACTGTCAGAAAACGGTTGCTGCCATTTGTGTACTAGATTTGGCCATATTGCAAGAAGATGTCGTTTAAAATTAAAATGTTGTATTTGTCAAGGAAGGCATTCCACAGTAATGTGTCCCAAAGAAGAACAAAAACAATTAACTGAACAGTCTTCTGAACACGTACCACCTTATCAAGCAAGCAGTGGACAAACCTTAACAAACTATACATTTACAGAAGTTTTTTTACAAACTATGGTGGTGGTTTTAAAAGGAGAAAAAGAATCATGCCGTGTACGGCTTTTAATCGACACTGGATCTCATAAGTCATATGTAACCAAAGAAATAGCACAACGTCTATTCATTCCTTTTGAGGTGTTCATACTGAAACTGTAAATCATAATTGCTATAAAATTTATCTTAGCAGTTTAACTGAAGATTATAGTTGCAATCTTGAAGTTTTAGACCAACCTCTGATTTGCAGTTACGTAAGTTCAGTTAGAAAAGGCCCTTGGTTAGAAGAGTTACAGAAAATGGGTATTCGAATTACTGATACTCAAGATGGTCCTATTGATGTTCTAATTGGAGCCGATGTAGCTGGTAAATTGTTTTCTGGAGAAAAATATGAGCTTTCTTGTGGTTTGATAGCGATGCGCACTCTTTTAGGATGGACATTGATGGGTAAACTAGCATCTTCAACTTCTTCGAAAGTTTCGACTTCCATGACGATAAATTCAATGTTTTCGAGAGATGTTCCCATATCTAATCTATGGAGTTTGGATATTCTTGGAATAAATGACCCTGGTAAATTAAAAACACAGAAGATTAAAGAACAGGAAATAATGCAATATTTTTTAAGCACTGTAAAGCAAGGAGATGATAAACGATACGAGGTATGTATGCCATGGATAGAAGATCACCCATTGTTGCCATCAAATTTTAACCTTTCTTACAGTAGACTTGTAAATACTACAAAGAAACTTAAAAAGGATAAATTTTACACTATTTATGATGAGGTTTTTGATAATTGGATGGCAGAAGGAGTTATTGAATGTTTATTTGAAGATAACCCTGATGAAGTTGGGAGCCAAATCGGTCATTTCTTACCTCACCACCCTGTTTATAAACTAAACAGTGCAACCACTCCAGTACGTCCCGTTTTTGATGCTTCATCGAGAGAAAAAAATCAACCATCTCTAAATCATTGCTTAGAAAAAGGAATAAACCTTATTGAGTTAATCCCTGCAATGTTACTAAATTTCCGCACAGAGAAAATAGGAGTTGTGGCTGATATACAGAAAGCATTTCTTCAAATTGGAGTAAATGAGAGAGATAGAAATTTTTTGAAGTTTCTCTGGTACGGTAAAGATGGAAATTTGAAGATATTTAGACATGCCCGTGTTGTATTCGGTGTAACATGCAGTCCATTTTTACTAGGAGCAGTTATCCAATACCATTTACAAGAAACTCTAAAAAAGTCACTTGCTAATTTAAATACTTATTCTTCCGAGATAATTTTAAAACTGACAAGGTCTTTTTATGTAGATAATTTAATAACCAGTGTTCAGAGTAAAGAATTTTTACACCAATTTATTGAACAGTCAACAAATATACTGGCTGATGGAAAGTTTAAGCTGAGAGGGTGGGAGCATTCTTTACCAGAAGATTCTGAAGGTGAAGTAAAAACCAATGTTTTGGGACTGAACTGGAATCGTAAATTAGATACAATCGAGTTATGTTTGGACTGGTTTGAAAAGTTTGATACAAAACTGATTACTAAAAGAACAATTTTGTCTGCTGCACATAAACTTTTCGACCCTATTGGTTTTTCTTGCCCTGTATCACTTTTTCCAAAAATATTGCTGCAAAAAACTTGGTCTTTGAATTTAGGATGGGACGTTGAAGTAAATGAAGAAATTCGGGATAGTTTTCTAAATTGGTTAAAAGATTTACGGGTTTTAACTGAAGTTAAAGTTCCTAGATGGATAGCCACAGATTTTGGCAATTCTTGTGACCAGTCTGTTCATGTATTCTGCGACGCAAGTGCTGATGCCTATGCAGCATGCATATTTTTGAGAACACAGACTGATGGTGAAGTAATTGTTAGATTAGTTGAAGCCAAATCCAGGGTTGCTCCTATTAAAGTATTAACTATCCCTCGCCTTGAACTTTTAGCTGCTACGATAGCGGTAAGATTATTTCAAACTTTTAAAGAAAATTTCAAAAGTGATGTCCCAGTTTATTTTTGGTCCGACTCGTCAACGGTTTTATCATGGCTGAAAAGAAAAGACCAGTGGAAACCTTTTATATGGAACAGAGTTGAAGAAATAAGAAGCTTATCAAATATTGATCATTGGCACCATGTCCCTGGAGAATTGAACCCTGCAGATCTTCCATCAAGAGGTTGCTCAGCCAGATCCTTAAAAGATGGAAGATGGTGGGAGGGTCCCATATGGATGAAATCTCCAGTTTCTCATTGGCCTATACAGGAACTTAAATGCAATGAAGAAGAAATCAATGAAGAAAAAAGAAAAACCATTGTTTCCTCATTTTTTACCACAGAAGTTGATACGTCCTGGTACTATGAGTATTTTTCCAAGTTTAGTAGTATAGTAAGACTTGTGGGATGGGTAAAGAGATTTATATACAACGCCAGAACAACAAACAATAAAAAACTTGAAACATTTTTAACTGTATCAGAACTTGAAACTGCAAGAAAATTAGTGATTTGTTATATACAAAAAGAGTGTTTTCAGTCATTTGAAGATCCAAAATTATCCAGCTTGTGTCCTTTTCTCGATAACGAAGGGCTTATTAGACTTCAAACAAAAGTCTCAGATAGAACTGATTCACAAAATTTTCGGATACCTTATGTATTACCGTCAAATCACGAAGTTGTTTATCGTTTGATTTTTGAAGAACATGTAAAAAATTGTCATGCTGGTGTTCAGTGTTTAATGAGTATTTTGAGAGAAAATTACTGGATCATAAAATGTAGACGCACTGTGCGCTCAGTCATTAATACCTGTATGGTCTGCAAAAGGTTTAAAGTGAAACCCATGGAAACTCCAGCAATATGCTTACCAGAAGATAGAGTACGTGATGCTGCTGTGTTTGAGATTTTAGGTGTTGATTTGGCAGGTCCGCTCTATTTAAAATCTGGAGAAAAGGTATGGGTGGTCTTATATACTTGTGCTATATACAGAGCAGTCCATCTTGAGCTTACATCGTCTTTATCAACCCATGCGTTTCTTCAGACACTTAGAAGATTTATTGCACGAAGAGGCAGACCATCTGTTATATATTCAGACTGTGGAAAAAATTTCGTTGGATCCGCCAGTGCTTTTAGAGATGTAAGTTGGGAGGATATTGCGAAAAAATGCAGTTTGCAAAAAATAGAATGGAAGTTTAATCCTCCGGCTGCTCCATGGTGGGGTGGTTGGTGGGAGAGACTTATCCGACTTACAAAAGATCTCTTAAGAAAAACTTTAGGAAAATCCTGTTTAAACTTTGAGGAGCTGCAAACTGTTTTGTGTGATTGTGAAGCAGTTTTGAATTCACGACCCCTTACTTATATGTCCGAAGACAATGACGACTTTGTTCCCCTAACCCCTGCAATGTTTTTGCAGGATATTCAAGAAGTTGGTGTATTTGATATTCACTTAGTTGAAACTAAAGATTTAACCAGACGTTACAAGTACCGTTTGAAACTAAAAGATGATTTAAATAAGAGATTTGTTAAAGAATATTTGGGTCAACTAACATTATTTTCTAAGAAGTCTTCTGATAAAAAAGTCGACATAGGAGATATTGTCATAATATTGGACATTAATAAAAAGAAGATTAACTGGCCATTGGGTAGAGTCATTGAAACTATACCTGGACGTGATGGAAATGTAAGATTAGTGCGACTGAAAACAATTATGGGTGAACTATTAAGACCAGTACAGCGTGTTTGTTTTATGGAAATGAAAAGAGAAGTTTTGTCAGATCCGAATCATGTTAAGCATATTCAATTACCACGTGAAAATACTATAAGTACATCAGAATCATATGGTAGTTCACAAACACCAAATAGTTCATTAAGGGAGAATCAAGAATGTATACCCAAAGAATCTGAAAATAACCATCAAACATCTACAACCACAACTCGTTATGGAAGAAAAGTCAAAGTTCCTGTAAAGTACCCAAAATAATTGTGTCATTATTGTTTGAATGACACAAGGTGGGAGTATGTTAGGAAGTTGCAGAAATTCCATGTTACACTGTATATATACCTTTGAGGGTTATGAACCTGTTAACCTTTATATATTTTTTATGAATGTAATGTCAGTTGTTAATTTTGATATGTCACATTTGTCACATTAATAATTTTAGTAATAAAAGCTGTTTTTGACTGTAAATTAGTGCCTTTTCTAGTGAACCCATAGTTTCAAGTAGGAAAACCTTTTTAAAAGAATAAATTACCGAAAGGAAAATACTTGGCAATTTATTACAGCTTTTACTGAAGATTTGTTGAAAATTTTCTTCTGGTTTTTTTATGCTAACTGACCTGACGTTTGTTGCAATGCGGACACAAAAGCTTTTGCTAAATTGGCCGATTTTGAGGTTATTTTAAATCTTTCAAACCATCTACAAAAGCAGTTATGAGGTGTTGAAGTAGAGCCATCTAAAAATGGAGACTTAATTTTTTAACCAGAAACTGTGATAGAGCACATTGGCAATGTCTTGAGTTTTTAATTTGGTGCAATCTTTTTTGAGTGTCACCAGGGCCCGGGCGCATAATTATAAGTAACCAATAATTCATTTATTTCCACATTTCCGAGGCGACCCGATTAATGTGATATTAAGTAACCGACGATTCAGGCTTATTTGTCGGGTACATATATGTATTTGGTAACCTGTTAAAAAGGTATTTAGTAACCGATGATTCAGCCTGACTTATCGGCCACATAGACATAGTCTTAAAGTAATTACTCAATAAAACACAATGTATAATACAAATGCATCTATATTAGTGGTACATTAAAATAAAAGTAAAACTCTTAATTAGTTTTTCTTAAATTACTTTTTGTTTTGCATCTCCTATTGACACAGATGTTTAAAGAATGTGGAGCTTTATTTATCTGAACCTTTTCACCTGCCGAAGGTCTCCCTAATAGTCTTCTTTTGCATGCGACTTTTTCGTCGACTCATGGCTGTCGGCTGAACACTAATCTTAGTACATCTTCTGGTAATTACTTTTTTTTAACAATGGTAAGATAATTGAATCTTTACAGCACTGAGTGAGGTAAAGATTCTTTTTCTACGACTGCAATGAAAAGTGTCCAAAACGTACGTCAAAGAAGATTTAAAAATAATTAATATTATATGATTGTGTGAAAACTGCTGTGTCAAATGTTTTCACATAGTTTGGCTTGGGTTTGACATATGGTCAGATCTATAACAAGAATAATTTTGACATAAGCTTGTGAAAATTTTTCACACGGCTGTGTAAATAAATTTCGCACAGTCTTGTCAAAGTTAACAAATTAAAAATAACCAAAATCACATTTTAAATTTTATTTTCTGCAGTCGTAAAAAAGTATCGTGTGCAACACATTTGAAACTGATTCTTCGCACACGAGTGTGAGATTTGTGCACAAGCCGCAGGCGAATGCTACAAGTCACACGAGTCTATATATTTCAAAATTTGTTACACAATATACCATTACCGCATATTTATAGTTTTTAACAATTAATATTTGAAACTTTTTAATATTTTTTTCTTTTAAATTTGATTTTTGTTTCAAAAATAATTTGCTTGAAGGAAACATTTTGTACCTAATACGTACGGTAAAGGAGCACTTTCCGCACTTCTTAGGTAAATAACTTTAACCTAACCACCCTTAGAAAGATATTTGATGTCGATAATAGATGTCGCCCACTTTACAACTGCCGCGAAAAACCAAGCCAACAGTTTCTAACGCTCCAACTCATACTGGTACACAGTCAACGCTAACCTGATAAAAATGTGCGGGAAAACCGTCAAATTCTAAATCATTCATAATATGGGCCATATTGTGTACAATTAACTTAAAAGATACATATTATCATACAAAAACACTGTACAAACACAATAATAACAGTGTGCTTAGTATATACTCATTAATTCTTTGTTTGCAAAGATGCCTTATAAATAACTGACTACTTTCCTACGATATAAACAAGAACAAATCTTTTTAAACTTACCTCAACGTCTTACTTTAAATAAATCTGTAATTTGTAGGTATTATCTGTTAGCTTTTTGTGTTGCACACTGTTAGGAAATTCAATTGTATAAATGTGTTCCAATTTTATCAATAAATTATAATATCAAACCAAAACAATGTAATTTTTTGTGCTACTGCCTTCCATAAACAATAATGTGGCCGACGCGACGAGTGAATCTTATTCGTCGGTTTCTTAGTACTTTGTCACTCTGCTCGTATCGGAAATTGCGAATGGACGGATTGTCGGTTACTTATAATAATGCGGCCCGGGCCGGTGTTTTGGTGGACAATTTAACATTAAAAAAAAGCTTAATCAAAAATTACCTGTAAATTATTTTATACATTTTTATAATTTTACAATTGGATATTGATCCTGTTATTATAATAATGTTAAATAAATGTTTTAAAGGAGATTATTTTGGGTATTTCGCCACTGAATAAATTATTACTATTATTAAAATTTTTTTTTTTTTTGGTTTTTTTAATTTTAACAAGAAGCTTAACGTTTTAGAATGCAATCTGTTTTCGTTATCAGAAGCTAAACATAGGAAAGAAAACTTATAATAACTTACCTATCGTAAGTAACAAAAATATCTTTTAAATTAAACAAATTACCAGAAAAAATATTTTGTTGAATAATTAGTTTCCAAAAATGAGCGAGCATGATGGTTCCTTGATCAGGGCCGCAGGGGTGGATTTACGCAAAGGCTGAGTAAATCAACCGGTGGTCAATCAATGGGCGGCAAATTTACGATTAATTTTTTAAAAACTATAATCATAAATTTTAATGATGTAATTAATGATTTTGCAGAAAAAAAGGTTCGTTCGAAGAAAAATGTTAATTTAGGGTTTGCCTATAATTAAATAATGCATAGTTCAAAAAAAAAATACTTACTTATTTGTTTTAATATTTTAATTTATATTTTGTTTTTCTATTATTAAATTTGTTTGTTTTAAAAAATTGTTATTCAATTTTCTGTATGAGTTACTTTGTTAGATTTGTTTATTAAATTTCTATAAGAATTACTAGTGAAGTTTACATTCTTTTAATGCCAAATTTTTTGTTTTCTCAAAAAATATTGGCATATTAGGGCGGCAAAAATATATAAGCCCATGGGCGGCAATAAGTTAAATCCGGCCCTGCAGGGCCGTATCTAGGTATGGCCGCGCCCTTGGCGGGCCATACCTAACGGGGAGTCCGGGGGTTTTTCCCCGGAAACTTTACAAAATTAGAGTGCAATTGAAGGTTTAAAGTTTTTTTAATCCGAAAACTTTGTTTCTTTAAAATACCAATTTTGTGGTGGAATTTGTGTAAAATTGAATATTTTCTTTATATGAAAATATTAGCCTACTATTTAAAAGAGACATGATTTACATAACAAAAACTGTTTGTATTTGACTGAAAAAAGTGGAATGTAAATTAACTGTATACCCTTATTTGCGTATAATTAAACCAGTCTTTCTCAAAGTGGGCGATAACGCCCCCTTGTGGGCGCTGAAGGCCTAAAGGGGGGCGGTAAGAGGCCCAGAAAAAATTGGGGGGCGCTGTAATTTAAGGGGGCAATGGGTGATTTGTTACTTTAGCTACCTTATTTTAAAATTCACTGAAATAAAAATCCTTCTCCTACACAATATCCATTTATAAGTTCATATTTATATCCTATTTTATTGTATAAATATAAACTAAAAATATATTAAATATTTGTTATTTTTAATGCGTTCACAAAGCTATTTATATCTTAAGATATTTAGTAATAGGTATCAAACACTGAAATATTCGTGTCTTCAAGTGTCGCAGGTGAGGTCCCCACCTTCGAAAACACGTATTAAAAATAGGTATATAGCTATATCTATTGTTGCGGCCAAGCTGAACACTTGCCGAACGCAAGATTTTTTCATGTACTTAATCTAGTAAATAAAGAAAAATAAATTGAAATTAAAAGGTTCAATTATAATTCACGTTTGGCGCGAACAAATATTGTACGATGTATTTGTGCAATCCTGTATTATAGTCCGTCAACGTTCGTGCGGTCCGTGTTTTCGTCCTCTACCCCGACACTCTTAATATTGTAAAGTTGTATTATTATTGCTCAATGTTGATTATTGTTAATTTTGAATAAAAAATTGTCTTAATATTGCAAAGTTGTATTATTATTGCTCCCCCTCTTCCTGGCAAGAAAATTATCGTTTAGAATATAGGTTTAATTTAACTCCAGGCGTGACTAATATGTTATTGAGATTTTTAAGGCGAAAAAAAATGGGGAGCGCTACAAAATAACTGATTTTCAAAGTGGGCGTTAGACGAAATAAGTTTGGGAACCTCTGGATTAAACTAAGAATAAATTTTCTTAACAATAAAACCGTAGTTACAAAAATACTGTGCATAACAGGCCTACTAAAACGTAACATTTTTACTTTAACAAATTAAATAACATGCAACAAAATATTTGATTAAAACGTATATTACATTTATTTTTATAAACTATTTGAAATCTTTGCTATGAGACATGAAGAAAATGTTTATATATATATATATATATATATATATATATATATATATATATATATATATATATATATATATATATATATAAAAAAAAAAAAAAAAAAGGGGGGGGGATTAGGGGGGCATAGCTGATTTTAATTAAACAGAAATTAGCTAGTTCATTAGATATAAAGAAGTAATTAGTAGAAATTATTTTTAATATTATATTAATATTTTGGACATAATTTTTTAATACAAAAATAAAGAGTTTCGTATTTTTGTAATTTAGCCTTTCTTTGAAATAAAACGTTTTGTTTTTATTTTTAAAAACCCAAAACCCCATATTGTTTTCTCTTTGTTTGTTGTTCATAGTAATACGTAGTCAATTCCAAAATGTGCACAATTTTAACGGGTTTGGGGGAAAAACCTAAAAAAGCCCAAGGGGGTCTCTGTCAAATTCAATATCCTTTTAATAAGCTGAATTTAATGACGAAATTGTTCCCCTGTGTTTTTTTTATTTGCCATTATTCAATTTACTCTGAATTTACTCTCTACCTTCCCCACGTTACTTATGTCTTCTTTAAAGTCATCTATAATTCTTGTAACGAGTTTGTTTTCTTATAAGGTTTTTTTAATTGTTTTTGTATTTGATTTATTCCTTTTTTCATTAATTCTAATCTTTTCTTTTTTTAACCTTTTTTTTCTTGTTTTTCTTTTTGATTTTATTAACTTAGTTTTCCAAAATTTTCTAAGTCCGATCCTGTTTTCTTCTTTTTCTTTTTTTTATTACCCTTGTACCCCGCAAATTTTTAGTATTCCCTCCTTTCCTTTTCCTTTTGACCTTTTTTGCCAGCCCTTTGCTAGAATATCCTGTTCGTTTTATTTTACTTAATTGTTTTGCATCTTCCAGTTGGCCTCCTTTTTATTTTGTTGTCTGTTCAAAAGCATATATTAATTAATTGTGGAAAACCTATGATGTTTAAAACACAAACCGATAAAAAAACTTAAAAATATTTCTTTTTCCACAAAGTTTCTAAAACCCTTTTACGAAATTTATAAAACTTTTTTAAAAGTCTTAATTTTAACAAATGATTATGTTAAAAGTTAAAATTGAATATCTATTCAAATTGAATTTTTAGAAGTCAGTTCAATCGGTTTACAGGCAGTCCATTTTTTTTGTTCTTTAAATTTATTTTTTTTTACGGTGTCCCTTATATTAATTGAAGTCTTATTTCTGACCAAATGTTACGGTTTTGTAGTTCCTTTAAAATTGACCCAAAAAAACTCGTCAAAACCTTAACACTTTATACAAACCTCTACACTTTCTCATCTAAAACAAGCAAATTAATTTTGAAAACAAATTATTTTTTTTACAAAAGGGAATTTTTTTTAAATTTTTGTTTTAAACCCCCATTTTTGTGGTCAATATAAACCATTTTTGTTTTTTTTCAATTGTTGGTTTTTTAAAAAATTTCCCTAGAACAACGCATTAAAAAAATCAAAAGTTTAATCTTCATTTAAAAAAAATTTAAATTTAATAATTTTATGTCCGTTGATATAATTACCCCTTGGGTTTTAAAACCATTATATTTTTATAACCAATCTAAACAGCAAAACTTTGTGTATTTATAATTTAAACTACAAGAATTTTGGTGACAGGTTAAACCCCTAAATTTTTGCAACCAGGGTTCAAATTTAATGTAAAAATTTTTTTTTTATTATGTTTATTTATAAAAGTATCTATTATTTCTTTTTATTAAAAAAAAATGTAGTATAAACATATATCGGGAATTTTGGTTTTTTATAGCATACACCCACAAGTATGTATTTAAACTTTTTCCCAAATAATTCGAGTTATAAGAAATAGTAAAATTAACATATTTCTTTAAAAAAAAATGGTGAGGATGATCGCGTTGTTAAACTTAGCAATGGACTTAACAATGGGTTGGGTTTTAAAAAAGAGGTAAACATGAACACCCTTGGCAACAGGGGGTAACTTAAATAATAACCATTTATCAAAACATAAATTAGTTCAGGATTCTGCATTCAAAATCAAATAAACATATTTAAAAAAAATAATAAAATAATTACCTTGCACAGAATATGCAAAAAAAATTTGGGTTTTTGGTCCCAAAAAAGTAGTTTTTTATATTTTCTTCAAAAAAAAAAAGCACAATAGATAGCTAAATGACCAATACTACATAACTTCTTTAGATTTGGGTTTTTTAAAGGGTTCTCAAATAATTCATGTCTACTACATTTTATTGATACATTCCGGTAGGTAGATTCAAAAGAGACAAATATTTGCTTTTTTTTTCATAGAAAATTTATAGGCAATATTACTCTGATTTTTTTTTTTGTCAAAGTTATAAAAAATTTAAAAAAAGCATTTAAAATTTTTTAAACTTTTATGGTTTTATCTTGTTAGGTATGTAAGAAGGCTCCAGGCGGAAAAAATTTTTACGACAATAAATTTTAAAAAGTTTTTTTAATATACAATAAAGACGAAAGTTCGAAATAATTTGCTAATTAACAATTGTCCAAATTGTTAAAAAAATTTAAATTTAAGTTATATTAATTTTTTAAAGGGGAAAAAATTCTTTGAAGTGTTTTAAAACACTGTAAATACATCATAATTTTTTTTAAAATTTTTAATTAATATTTAATACTATAAAAAAAATTTGAATGACTATTCGGTTTTGACGTTAAATTTAAAAATTTTAAATAATAGATAAATTCCGGGTTAAGACTTTTTATCGAAAATTTTTTTTCTTAAAGATCTTTTTTTAATTTCCGTTATT
>JAHBCN010016544.1:0-19482 GCA_019359885.1 Listronotus oregonensis
TTGTAGAATAGTAACAAAAAACATAGTTTTATAACTATGTTTAGTTTTATTTACTCATAGTAATACTATTTGCTTTTGCTATAGAAAGACTGATTTTATGTTTAAATAGTCATGTTTAAAAATTGTGGTAATGTCGTTTCCTAATGTACCTTTTTATAAATCCATTAATTTGTATATAAAAAATAATGGTAAATCAGTAAAGTGGAAAGTAAACATTTTTTTTATTACAACAATACCATAATTGATATTAAAAAAAAAATAGATCAGAAAATAACGTGAAATTTTTATTTAGGTCAACACAGACATCCAAACCTTTTTATTTCTAAAAAAAATTGAGCCAATTATTGCCCAAACTTACCTGATTTTGTGTAATATCTTTTTCCCTGGTTTCCATAACGTGGTATTTATTATAGGAAGTAAATATGGTTTTATTATAATATAATATGTTAACGAATAAAGGTAGATCAGGTACAATATAACTAAAAGACCATAACCCTTTGATGTTGTATTATTAAAAGCATTCCAATCCAAAGGATCTAAAAGATAATTACAATAAAAATCATATTTAATAGAAAATATTGCTTCAAAAAGACAATGAGTTTGTTCAAGATATTATAAATACATATCTTAAAACTGTAGAAACATAAGAAAGTAGGTTTTTTGTTTTATTCAGAAATCCCAGTATTTACAAAATAATTTTATTTTTTATAGAAAAGGACCGATATGCTAGTACCCACTGTTTTCCCAACTTTTTTCGCTATAGCCAGATTGTTAACTTCATTGAGCTGATGAAAACTGTACAAAGAAAACAAACCTTTATTAAAGTCATTGATCTAATAGTCTAATATCCGCCGTTTAAATCTGAGGTATCTGTTTTTTTTTTTTGATAAAAGCTAATATTGCCTGGGAAAATTAGGCCGTAATTTCTTTTAATTCAATATTTCATGTAATTCAGGAAAATGGTTTACCTACTTATTTTTACTACATTTGTAGGATAGGAAAATAAAACTTAGGGATATTCTATATGGTTAATTTTGACGTTTTACGTTTGGTCACGTTGCTTCCGGAAACTTCCGCCGAAACGGCCTGAACTTTTAGTTCTCAAATGAGACATTCTGCATAATTTTTCATTTTTAGATGTCTGGTAACATTCTGCGACCAGCAATTTCCCATATGTCAGATTTTAACCATCTATTTTTTAAAATTTTAAGCTGCCAAAATTTGACAAATGAAGTATCGTTAGACGTTTTCTGAAAAACAAAAATGTAATAATAATATAGAGGGTGTCTTATTTGAAAATTGGAATCTGAGGTCGTTTTCAGTAAAAGCGGAAGTCTTGTAACTTATTAAAAAGTGTCAAATTTGACAGTATGTGATATCCCTAAATAGTATTTTTCTATCTTGAAAAGTGCTGATAAAAAGAAGGGTGTGCTCTGCTCCTGGATCACCCGGTATATTTAATTTATGGTTGTTGCGGCTAAATTTTGCCAGGAAACTCTGCTGCTATATATTCTACTTCAATAATTATTTATAAGAATAAGATTTTACCCAAAAAAAACAGATACCTGCAGATTTACGCGGGCGGATCGCGTACTACTACTAAAAAAATATAAAAGTTAAAAAGGGAAAAAATCGTAAAAACCATTTTGTAATTAATTATGGTTTTTAAAATGCTATATATTAAAATATAACACAGGTTATTAAATTTCTTTTTTACATTTTTGAAAACTTGAAATTATTTTAAAAAATTTAATCTATCCCAAAATCTACGCATTTCAAGCAAAAATATATGACCTTTAGTTGTAGAGAACAGGGGCGCAACTAACTGGTCAATTTTAACAATTTAAACTTATTTAATAGTATTTTAGGATGTTTGTATTAATGTTGTTAAAAAACACAGATAAGTCACACTGCAAGTTAGGCAATAATCTTCTTTTTTGTTTAATACTTTTTATAAAATCTTTCATAGTTAAAATTAAAAAATTATTGCAAAATTTATTTAAAAAAACGAATTATAATCTCTATTTCTCTCTACAATTTTATTTCTTTGTTTAGGTTTTTGTCTACAGCTTTTTTCGAGAGCAATATAAGTAAATAAATTGCCTAACAAAAATAAAGAGGAGTGATACCAAAAGTTTTAAAATAAGCGCGTTTATTTTAACTACAATTTAAAAGATGTACAGTTTTTTTAATTTAATTTCATTTTTATTAAAAAAAATTGAGTCATATTTCGTAGACTTTAAACCCCACTTAGGTAGAAATACTTTATTTGTTTTCATTGCTGAATTTAAAAATATTTAATATTAAAACAGATTAAATAATTAAAATAACGTGGTAAAACAATTTTTTTTTTGGTCAAAATACTTTTTTGTTTACAAAATATAAAAACTATCTGGTCTAAAAGTTGTCCAATTTTGTTTTTAAATACTTTTAGCAATTCTTAATTTAAAGGTTTTGACATCAACCTTCTTTTTTTTAAGCAAAGCCTATACCTGTCTTGGCTTAGAAATAAGTTGTGGACAAAAATTAAAATGGAGAAAATAAAAAGTGTGTTTTTTAAATTTTAATTTATTTGTAGCATTTTTTGCAATATTTTTTTTTTGCTGCAAAAGGTCCCATTTTAACCTTACGTTAGTCGCGCGGTTGACAATTGTCACCCACTCCGCTTTATTACACTGCCACTTCACGCAGGCAATGAGTTTTGCTCTACCCCTTTCAGTACCTCTCAAGTATTAACCGGTCAATCGATAGGTTAAAGTTTAGTGTGCTTCGAACTATTCGTTGGCCCGTATTTTGACGCAAAGTTCACTGGGGGACAGGTGTCACCCGCGCGACTATTTACGTAGATATTTTCTCACAAGTAATAATTGTTTTTATAGTGTTTTTAATAACGGTAATAATTGTATTTATAGTGTTTTGATAAAAACTTTAAGCTTATTTTGAAGACCATTCATATTTACAACTAGATAGGTAAAAGTACTTTGAAAAATAAATATGTCAGATCCAAACAGAAGAAAACTAGAATTTAGTAAGAACCCAGATGTGTGGCTAAAATGGTATCAAGAAATGGACAGTGATGAAGAAAGCGGATTGCCAGATATTGAAGATGAAAGTGACAAAGATGGGAAAGATGTAGTGATGGACAGTGATCACCAAACGGATACCGAACAGGAATATTCAGAAAACGAAGAAACTTCTTCTGAAATTGAACTAGAAAATGAGAATACAGAAAGTGAATATAGTTCTTCCAATTTCTATACTTGAAAGGACAGGGAAAGTAAGTGGTTAAAAATACAACCACCCACTAATGTCAGAACTCGAGCCCATAACATTATTACCCATTTACCAGGACCTAAACGTGAAGCGCGCCAAGCTAAAACAGAAATTGAGGCTTTCGATTTGTTTGTTGATAATACTGTTATAGCAATGGTAACTGTTTCTACCAACATTTATATTGAGCAAGTACGTAAAAATTTTGCAAGGGAAAGGGATGCAAAAAATACAGATGAAATTGAATTAAGAGCCTTTATAGGTTTGTTATACCTTATAGGTGCTTTCAGATGCTCTCGTAAAAATGCTCATCTGCTGTGGGATAACTCAAAGGGAAATGGCATTGAATCTTCCTACTTAACAATGAGTGAACAACGTTTTCGTTTTCTTTTGAGATGCATAAGATTTGATAACATTCAATATCGAAATGTCCGTAGAGAAATTGACAAGATGACCGCAATCAGAGAAATATTTGAGGTATTTGTTAACAATTTCGAGAAAAACTATTCCCCAAGCGAATATATAACAATTGATGAGCAGTTACTTGCCTTTAGGGGTCGTTGTCCTTTTCGTTAATATATCCCAAATAAACCCAGCAAATATAGGATAAAAATCTTTGCTCTAGTGGATGCGAAAACAGCCTACACAATTAAACTTGAAACCTATGTTGGTTTCCAACCAGTAGGTCCATATCAGCAAAGTAATAATGCTGAAGACATTGTTATGAGAATGGTAGAACCAGCTCAAGGCACCAACAGAAACATAACGGGGGATAACTGGTTTACCAGTATTCCACTGGTTTATGAATTACTAAACGAAAAAAATTAACTTACGTTGGCACATTGAGAAAAAATAAAAGAGAAATACCGTTGGAATTTTTACCAAACCGTAATCGAGAAGAAAACACATCAGTGTTTGGCTTCCAAAGTAAGTGCACAACAGTTTCTTATTGTCCAAAAAAAGTCCAAAGTAGTTCTAGCGGTCTCTACTATGCATCACGATGGTTGTCTTGATCCAGAAATAGAAGAAGAACAAAAACCAGAAGAAGTTGGGGTGGATTTGGTTGACCAACTTTGCCAAAAAAATAATGTAGCCCGAAATACAAGGCGTTGGCCTATGGTGATGTTTTATAATTTGTTGAATGTTTCAGCAATAAACGCCATCTGCATTTATCAGTTCAACAACAATTTGGAAGACAGAATAAATTGCACACAATTTATTCAAAATGCTGCCTGGGAAATGTTGAAACCACAAATTCACAGAAGAGCTCAAATATTACAAGTTCCAAGAGAGCTACGTCGCAGAGCCCTACTACTATTGGGAGAAGAGCCCTCAACTAATACGGAGGCTCAAGCACGTCGGGAAGGATCTAGAGGGCGCTGTTTTTACTGTGGAAGAGCTCGTGATAAAACAACCAGCAAATGGTGCATAAAATGTGAAAAATGGATTTGTAATGTCCACCTAAAAGAAATATGCACAAGTTGTTACAATGAAGTAAATTAAAATTTCTTTTATTATTATTATTATTATTATAACATTTGTATTGTTTTTTTGTTTGTTCTTTAGAAATTTTAATTATTTTTAGTTCCTTTTATAATATGTTAGCCTACTTCGCAGATAAATAAAAATATCTCTAGAATACCTAGCATTAGTTTTGTTTTTTTAAATGGTTGACTCCTGTCACCCGCGCGACTGATCGTGAGACGATAACTGACGCGACTAACATAGGGTTAATAGAAACTTATTTTTGTATTGAATTAAATTGCTTTTATGTCTAATTGGGCTTACCTGTGTTTTTAATAAAATAATGCGTTGCCCATATTGCGTAGGCAGTTATTATAAGAAATATCACAGCTTTTATCACAATATTTGAATTACGTTTATTTAGTCTAAAGTTGGAGAGTACTTCTTGGACAATATTTTTTCGTTTATTTTGTTTTGGCGGATGATCATTTTTGACTTCAACTGTGTGGTTCAGATCTATGATTTCCTAAAAATAAAAATATTGTAAAGATATGTATATGTACAGGGTTTTCATTTATATTTTGACACGCATTTACAACTATAACTAAAAACGATAGAAAAAAACTTCCTATATAAAAGTTTCATAGTTTTTTCTCTATTATCTTTTGAGCATAATGAAAGAAACAAATGAGCATCAAAAAGTTAAGAAAAATGAATAAGTTAACTTTTTTCAAATGGAACACCCTGTATATTTTTATTTAGAATAAAAGCTATTTTCATCCCCTTTTTAAAAATATATAGTTTGTTGGTATTTCATTTAGCCGTATTGAAAATATTTAAGTTTTTGATTAAAAAATCAATGGAAAATAAAAATCAGCATTGCCTTGGAAAACAAATGACTTGCTTTGTTTATACGTTTTGACAGCACCTTGACACGTCTTGATATTTTGGCGTCGCTTCATTAACATTAAAAAATACTTAACTATATGATATACCGAAGATCAAAAACACGAAATAATACGTCTTTTCTACGCAAATAATGAAAACATCTTGCAAGTTCGCTATGAATATCACCAACGTTTTCCCCAAGGGTAATAAACTTAACAAGGAGTGCTCGATCCCATTTAAGCCCATATACGGCAATTTAAACGTCAATTCGGTATTTGTGACGTAATCTGTTTGCCTGTTTGTTTTATTTACAAGTAGTATAAAGGCTAAATTTTTTAAAATGTTATACATTACAGTTCTAATAGTAAGTGCATATCCAAAATAGTTTTTAAAAGTTGAATATTTAACAAAAAATAATAAAATAAATCTACCTGCCGGGCAAAATGGGCAAACGGATGACGTCCAAACATAACCTGTATCTGCGGAATACCTTCGAGAAACTCGATAACTTATATTGTTCGTCGGTTTAGAGAAACAAAAAGCGTTAAAAGAAAAACGAGAACAGGGGCTGCAAATGAAGAGCAAGATTTAAATATTTTGCTTTATTTTGAAGGTAAGTTTTATTTTAGGAGTAACAAAAAACAAAATCTAAGCGATATAACTTTTTAGAACATCCCGAAAGTTCAATTCCTTCCGTTTCAAACTATACAAACAAATCCTGGGGAAAAATTCACAGTACATTGAAGAAACCTAATTTTCATCCCTACAAATTTTTGCCAGTTCAAAATTTAACCGACGCTCATAAGATTGAACGACTTAATTATTGTCAAGGAATGATTAGTAATCTTCAAAACGATGGAAATTTTTTTAACAACATTTTATTTACTGATGAAGCAACTTTCACTACGGCGGGGATGTATAATAGAAAGAACAAGCATTATTGGGCTGAAAACCTTCACAAAATCCAACCTGTTGATACAAGGACGTAGGTCTCTTCATGTTTGGTGTGGCATGTTGGGCAGTAAGGTTATTGGACCGATAATTTTTGAAGGACCTCTAACGGGAGATAGGTATCTGCATTTTATTCAAAATGAGATCGAAAATCTGCTTAAAGACATTCCTCTTCAGCAATACAGAAACATTATCTGGCACCAGGATGGGGCACCCCCACACAATGTTGGACCAGTAACTCAGTATCTTAGCGAGAAATACGGAATTTGGATAGGAAGGTATGGCACTATTAGATGGCCGCCCAATAGCCCCGACTTAAATCCTCTGGATATATTTTTGTGGGGTTACCTAAAAAATAAAATATATTACGAAAGGCCAGAAAATATAAACATACTAGGACAAAAAATTGAAAATGAAATAATGTTACTTAATAGGAACCGGTCCGAATTTGTTTTCAACGCGATTAATCGTAAATTGAGGAGAAACATTTTCAAGTGCAGAGAAAATGGTGGAGGTTACGTCGAAAATTTGTAAATATTTATACTTAAAGTTCGTAATAAATAAATCATTTGTTTTCTAACGTAATGCTGATTTTTATTTTTCATTGATTTTTTAATTAAAAACTTAAATATTTTCAATACGTCTAAATGAAATACCAACAAACTATATATTTTTAAAAAGGGGATAAAAAGAGCTTTTATTCTAAATAAAAATATACAGGGTGTTCCATTTGAAAAAAGTAAACTTATTCATTTTTCTTAAATTTTTGATGCTCATTTGTTTCTTTCATTATGCTCAAAAGATAATAGAGAAAAAACTATGAAACTTTTATAAAGGAAGTTTTTTTCTATCGTTTTTAGTTATAGTTTTACATGCGTGTCAAAATATAAATGAAAACCCTGTACAGTACATATTTCGTTACTCTGAAAGAAACGTATCATAAGTCCAAAAATGTAAAAAAAATAATTAAATATGACAAATCATTTTCTGCAGAAGCTAAAAATTACTAAAATAGCCTAAATCCATCACTGTCACACTGATATATTTTTTTATTGTTATTTAAATTATTTAAGACTAAATTTTATTCTTTTTGACAAAATCTGAAGATATTTATAAAAGGATTTTCATTAGAAAAGTGACCGTCCGGCCGTGTGCTCGTAAAAATGTAAAAAATAAAGAAACTTTATATTTCGTGCAAAATTTTTATTCAAACAATTATCCTAGCAGAGCGCTTTTGGTAAAAATCATTATCAGTGCCTGCGTCAAGCAGGAGTCACAGCAATTGGAGTGTACATAATATGTTAACAGAACATCGACGCATTATACCATTTTTAAGTTAAAAATTAAATTTAAAACAGTGAATGAAAGCTCAAATTTATCCTTCGAAAGGGTGAATTTTTTAAACTCTGTTTCGTTGCAAGCAATAGTAATAAAATATTTAAAATTATGCTACTAAGCTCCTTGTATTAGAACGGGTTTAAATATTTTAGAATTTAATTTACAATGATTCAATAGACAATTAGAATGCTGCTGGTACTCTTTTTGGCTCCTCTCTAATACGAGTATGAGGCAGCTCTTTGGGTCGAACAACAAAAGAATAACGTAGTGTCGGCCAAAATAATGCTATAAAACCCGTGACAGTAGTGTACGCTTGGGCTGGTGTTTGTTAAAAAAGTTTTAAGTAAAATTGTTAAAACAAGAATCGTATATTTTATAGTATATTTTAACCATAATATCCAACAATTAATACCTAAATTTGAGTAAAAATTAAAAAAATAAATTTAAGTTTTATTTATTTATTTGCCTGTAAGACAAAATTACATTTTTGTTTAGCTATGGTTAATAATTTCAAACCAACCTTATAAAAATACTTTTAACAATAAAAAAAAACTACTATTTTATAAGTACAACAATAAAATATTAAAATATTAAAAACGCACTAATTAAAATAATAAAATAAACTTAAGTTAAAAATTTATATACTACAGTGCCAGACTATGTTAAGTACAAATTGAATCTGAAATTGTCACCAAAATAAACTATTTTCTAAAATAAGTATTTTATTTTCTTTACTCGAAAACCCAAAACTAAATCAAACATAAACTATTTTCTGAATTCAGGAAAATAGACATTTTTAAAAATAACTCACTGAAATGACTTTACTAAAAAGTTAATTTTTGAACTAATCATAGTCTGTCTCTGGGGTACAGAATCCATATCTCATTAAATATATTACTTACATCTACCTCTTAGCGATCTTCCACAGACATCTGACAGATCACTTAAGGAACTATCACTGCTTGAATCACTTAGGTCTTGTTTTATAATTAGGGGTTTAATAGTTTCATCAAGTACTTTATCCATATTTCACATTTTATTTTCTACATGTAGCACATGTTCCACACATCTTTACCAGTTTTCTGAGAAAACATTAGATATGCATTTTGAAAAGGTTTTTTAACGTCCGCTATTTTAAATGTTGTAAAATTTTTGGCAACTTCATTTTTCACTTGCGCCCATATAAGTTCTATGAGGTTAAGTTCGCAGTGATAATGTGGCAGCCGATACACAATAATATTTCATTTTTTCGCTATTTCATCAATGACAAAATTTGTTTACCTATCTTTATTTGCCGCTTCACTTTCTATTAACAAAGATTTTCTTTAAAACTTCCTTCACTAGAAATGTAAACCCTTTAAAATTTTCCATAGTTTTACCCTACTTATTTCTGGCACTTTCGGATGATTTCTGACAGCTAGAAAAATACCATTCAGAATAGGATTTTTTTTTCATAAAGGAATCATGCACAATGCTTCTTATTGCTTGGTTTGTGTCATCTGTTATCTAAAGTTCTTTTTTGCCTGGTCGCTTTTTTGGTGACGCTATACCTCCCTGTCGTTCTTGTTTTAGAATTCTGTAAACTGTCGCTTTACAAACTTCGGTCATTAAAGCACATTTTTCAACTCCATCATCCACACTTAAGTCACAGTTTTGGTCATTTGAGATATAATCGAATACGTTTTAACAATACTCTTTTCATTTCATGTTAAATGGGCGAGGTGTGCATGTTTTGTTAAAGAAGCCATTTTGGTAACTGTAACACTATAACACTGTAACCATAATTAAAATTACGCAATTGCAGATTTAGAAAGATACAGGCAACTACTTTCCAATAAAACCTGATTAGTTTGCCAAATAAGGACTATCACAGGTAGACAGTAATCAAACCAGATTGGTCTGCCAAATAATGGCCGTTGGTACGTCATTAGAAGGCAGATTGAATTAGGCCAAACAACTTCCTGGAATATATATTTTATTCAAATATTTATTTAGTTATGGAATAATTGAAATTTTAATTTGGTTGAGTTGTTCTTAAAAAATATAAAAACAAAACATTAAACAGTGCAATCGTATATAAAAATAAGTAAAGTAAATAATAAAAATATTAGGAAAGAAAATCAGTATAATTTTAGTCGACACAACACAAGAAATCAAAATATTTTTAATCATTATTATTAACCTTATTTGCAATTAATTTAGGATAAATAGATCTATCAAATACATATAAAGATACATAAACCAGCGCGCCTATGGTTTACGATTCTTAAACCATTTCGTAAAATTTTATTATTATCGCTTGCATCGAAACAGAGTATAATTAATAATTACTATTATTTTTTAGTTTTAGAAAGAAAGAAATTAAATAAGTACTTTTGACTTTAAAACAGTAACCCACATGACAATGAAATGTTAACCCACATGACAACGAAACGTTAATAGGTTTTTGGGGGTTTGGTTCAGTTTTTTAGGCGATTTGCAATTTTTTTGAGGGTCTAGCAAAGGGCGTAAATTTGGAAAATCACTTCAATAATTGCTAACTTATTTTTGCTAGGTTATTTTTGTACATTTTTTCCCCTCTATAATTTTTATTTTCTTGGATACTATACAAAATTTCGTGTGACTATTTAAGCTAATTCAATACGGACTTATATTTATGCTTTCAAATAGGTAAAAATTATAATTAAATATGCTTATTACTTACTCGAGGTGACATGAGAAATCAATGATTTAAGATTTAAACAAATGAAAAATATCGCCAAACTTGTACTTTTCATAAGCTGTACTAATAAAAATTTATTTTGGATATTTGCAAAATCTTAACAATGAAATAATCTTATCACAATTATATTTATTATAAATACCTCTTAAGTACACAATTAACTAAACGTAGTCAATCACTTAAAAAAAAATATTAAAAAATACCGCAGTTTTTTTTCTAAACTGCCAAAAATTTGAATTAAATAAAAAAAAATTCAAAATAGGGTAAAATTTACCTTAAGTGTCCAATTGGTGAAGCATGTTAAAAACTTACCAAAGTTCTTTACGTTCATTAAATCACAAAAACACCTTTGGAATTATTTATTTATTTATTTATTTATTTATTTTTTGAAATGAATAGGGTATATAAACTAAACAAAGCTCTGACTTTAGGACGTAAGCAATGTTGTAAATTAATATCTTGATACCAGCAAAATTAACCATTTGGTTTTTTTTTATATAGTTTTATTACTTTACAATTTGCTACGTGACACAAAATATTTTTCCTTAGCTTCCAGGGGGAAAGACATACAATTTTTGTCAAAGCGTTTAACAAAAGTTTTAGCGCGTCTTTTTTTCGAAACTTTAATTTTGGTTAAAAGAAACTTCACGTAAGTTTGAAACCTATCCTGTAGTCTATTTTTCAAAACACAGGGGAGAAGTGAATATTTTTTTAAACTAAAATAATAATTTTGTAGTACAAAATAATTTAATAATATTTATCTAAAGTTTTATACAAGTAAAGTTTTCAAATATTAGGACTTTTAAAAGAATTTTTGAAGTCCCCACTGATTTTACCTAGGCTTATAAATATCTTATATTTTTTTGAAATATTGGGACATGTTTACTTACCTTTAGAATGTTTTCTGTGGAACTGTTATTGTTCTCCATCTTGCTTCATGTTGTCATATCAAAGACATTTTCAAATCTAAAAATAATTTTGTATTAATATTGTGATAACTCTAACACATTTAGTTATAAAAAACTAATTAAAATCAATAATTATTTAATTAATAAAAACATTCTTTTGCATGTTATATATAGGGTAAGCCGCCTATACGTATAACTTGACAACTATAGTGCGTAGAGACGCGCGACGTAGGGAGAAGTGCTGGGGAAGTGACGCATAAGCAGACAAATTTGGCTAGTCCTCTAGCAGTAAGAGAGAAAGAGAACATTTTTAAATAAATTGGTAACTTCAATATCTCAATACTTCGCTGTTAGGGCTATTATTATTTAAAGGAATTATTTATTGTATTAAGCGATACTTTATGAATTTGCAATACATTTTAAATGGGTGACGTATAATTTTAACCCAAAATCTAAACTATAGTTTGGGGTTATGACGCTTACGTAAACGACATTACCTCGAATAAACGTCATTACCCCTATTTAATGTTATGTTTTTTATGTATCCCCTGAAACCGTCCAAGAAACACCGCAAAGCGGCTTGGACTAAAGAAAGAGAAAAGCAGCGATAACCACAACATTCCACAAGATTCTTGCATATGCTCAGCATATGCAAGAATCTTCTGTGCTATTAATATTAAATAACTAGATTTATAACATTTCCCTTTCAGCTTTCAACTATTGAAAAAATTAAAATCATATTGCCATGCTTTTAATTTCGCCGCATAGTTTACATAGAACTCTTGACTTGTCTTTCTATGGATTCCCAAAAGCTACCTACAGACAAAAATGCATGCTCATCAAAAAACATTTAATAGAAAAAATAAGTATTTATGATACTGTTCGATTATTTGACAAAGTTTATACACAGGTCGCAGATATAGATAAAGTAGAAGCTGGACTTTACGCATCGAGAATAAACCCCTTAAAATTAAATATTTCACCAAACAAGATTTTTTAGCAGCATCATATAGCAAAATTCAGATTAACCCAATGAAATTTAAAATGTTCATAACAATCTTCTAATTATTAAATAAGAACCTACATCAAACCCGCCAAGTCAAACGCTATTAAAGACCTTAAGCCTAAAACATGAATCAACTGCGCCTGCAATGCCTAGGTTCACCGCGACTGAGTCACCTGTTTCACGACAATTTAATCAGAATGAACACCTGTGACTTTTTCTAATATAGTTAGTACTTTAACAGTTGCTTTAGCTTCTAAATCAGGTCAAACAAAAAAAACAAACAACATGCTTCTTTATTTAAAAATGTAGCAGCAACTCCATTTAAAAATGTTAGAAGAAAAAAATAATTTAAAAAAAGCAAAAAAAAATCAGACTGGAAACAAAAGAAAACCTATGAAGATAATATTTTTTATGGTGACAGTAATGACGACATACATGTGGACGATAAAAGTTACAACAAATGCAATATTTGTAAAGAACCTGTTTTTTTATTGTATTAAATAATTAATCATAAATTTATCTGACACGATGGATTAATTTATGTCAGTTATGAGATTACGTCATAAATTTTCAAAAAAAATATCTTTAAATATATGAAATTTTTATACAAAAATTGAATTAATTTAAATTATCATTTGATTTGGTAATTTTTTTTAGATTAACTTTATTTTATAAAACGGTGGTGTACTTACCACAGGCTTTTTAAAAAAAAATTAAGTTCTTTTAGGTCATCTATAAGTTCTCAAGAGTTAGTCAATTTTGTGCAGAGCTTTCGGTAATTAAATTAAAATAATTGGAAAATCGTATTTAATTACTTCCCAGTTATTGGATTACTTTAATTCAACTACTTTCCGGAAAATGTAATAAAATTTGAATTATCAATTAATAGGATAATGTAATCGTAGTTGGTAATTGATTTTCAAGAATCCCATGTAATTCAATAACTTTAAAAAAATTTGATTCCTTATAAAGTACTCGAATCACTTCAAAATTAATTTATTTACCTTAAATATAATTGAATAACTACATAAAATTTAATTACCTTTCTTTATGAAAACATTAAGGGAATTTTGGCCAGCCAGAGGGAGCATCTTGAAACCAGGCGGGCCGCTTTGAATCCGGCGAACGCCGCCTCCGCGCTTATTTAGTATTTTTGATTGATGCTTACCGCCATCGTTTGTTTGTCTATTTTTTTGTTGTTTATTTTGTTTTTATTATCCAAACAAAGATAGGTGTTTTTTATTATTACAGGTACTGGTTACTGGTGTGGTAGTTATTCAAATATTTCTAGAGTAATTTAGTTTCCAAATATAATGGAGAGAATAAGGAGTAATTAAATATATAATGGGTATTTATTGACATAACAAAAGTTCAATTACATTACGGTAATTTAATTACCAAAAGAGAATATAAATAAATGTGGTAATTTAAATAGAGTAATTATTGCTAAAATATTCAATTAGTTTTACTTTTAATTAATAATTGAATTACTTTTAACAAACATGCTAGTAATTGGTAATTGTAATTGAATTAACTTTTTAAAGTAATTGCGACAGCTCTGATTTTGTGTACGCTCAGAAGCTATACTCTGACCATTTTTTATGTTATAATTATGAGATTACGGAACATTTGAAAAAATAAAAAATAATAAAATAGCAGAAGACAGAACTAGAGTAGATTCGAAACATTTAAGTAGAACATTGGTTAAAGAAAATGGTTAATTCTACTGGATTTTAAGGTATTCTAAGCATGTGCTAGCTAACCAAGGCTTAAAAATAAAGAAACAACCTAATAAATGGGAAAAGCAACAATAAATACTTTAGACTACCTTTTTAAAGCAGATGCTCAGAAAATACTGACAAAAGAAAGATAAGGCCCCTAGAGTTGGTTAAGGGGAAAGAGAAGGAAACTTTTTTTTAAGTGAGAGCTTGTATATAAAATCTGCTTTTCGTGGGATGCAATTAACAATGTTTTAAATTGTGAAATAGGGCATTCCTTAGACATTAAAACAGTATTTTATAGTTCAAGTAGGATTTAATTTAGGATTTATAAAAAATGTATACTTTAGAAAAATAATACTGTAGACCTATCATTTACAGTCAATTTATCTAAAATCCTAATTGACCGCAAACCGACTGTTTAAATTTGATATAGTCGTATTTCTAATTTTTTCAATAAAAGACTATTTGAATTATTCCTAGTTAAATAAAAATAAAGTAGGTAATTAAATTCTTATTTACTAATTTGCATAATATTTTTTAAATAATTAAACTATTGTTAGTTTTTAATTCAGCAGTAGTTGATAACAGATAATTGGGTTTTAAAATATTTTTTTCTAATATTTATTAATTATTAATCTTCTCGGAGGGTTAGTTCATTTAGAGAATTGGCATTTCAATGATTTTTCCTTGGGATAATTTTCTTTGCGGTAAAATGTTCTGATTTACTGGTTTAAAACTAACGGTTAAACAGATAATTAAAAAAATAAGTTTGGAGTTCGGTATGGATAGAGGCAAAATACCTGTACACATCCGATGGTACGTGAATAAAATTTATTAAGTTTACGTAAACGCCTTCAAATTACAACAAAACATGATTTCATACAAGAACCTATTGAGGTCATGGTAAATAGTTTTGTTTTCATTTTTAAGTTCATTTCTTTGCTAACAAAAATTAAACGTATAAATATATAAAAAAATAATTTGTATTACCGACATTTTGTCTCTCCGGTAGCGTAGTGGTCAGAGTTTCGGCTTGCCACTCGGCAATCCGGGTTCGATTCCCAGCCGGAGAGACATATTTAGGTATTAGTTATTTAAAATAACGTCCGTGGTGGCACTACCGCGTTGTCTAAAAGGTGCTGTGAAATGCAACATTTGCATGTTTCAGTGCTTGGGCAACGTTGACGGAACTGGGAAGGAAGATTTTTTTTCTTTTAATAGAGGGGGATTTACTCAAGTATTTAAATTGTTCTAATATTTGCAAATAATTTATAATTTTAATTATACAACTAGTTAAAATGTATGTCGAAATAATAACTAGAATTAAGTTAAAACAAACAATAGGGAGTACCTATTTTTAATAACAAGCATTAGATAACAGTTTTATTACGAAATCGTTAAAAATAGTTTTTCGATAGTTTTTATGTGTACTATTATCGTATACAAAATAATTTATTAATAGCCCTATTAATGCATGACTTTCTTTTAATTACCATTTATTGCAAAGACAACTAAATATGGACAAAACAAGAAAAAAATAATGGTTATAGAAATTTATTAACCAGCGATCGCGAGTATTTTAACCAATTTGGGCACTAATTAGCGATAAATGAATTTAACCCTTAATTTAGGTGGCCTTGATTTTTAATTGCCCTTTGTAATACCCTTGTTCGTTAAATATCTATTAATGCTTTGTTAGCTCTAGCTTTAGGTGTACTAATTTAATCTATTTATAGCAAGGCAAGTAATAAACTTCAACAATATTAGTGTTTCTTGCTTTCACTATTTATTATCATAATAAGATAATATTAAACCCAACAAACTAGGTAGTTTTAAATTTTTTAAAATTAAACTGAATTTAAAAAGATTTTTTATCTGGTCAACCCGATGTTCGATCCCTACTTTACATCAATAACATAGACCCACAAAAAAAGTAGAAGATCGAAAGACTTGACCAAGGTCTCTTTCTATTTATGGGGGCGCTAAATCCGAATCGGGGGTTAGTTTGACCCCATCAGGTCAGGGTCAAGGGCATTTCAACGTCAAATCTGCAAAATTATTTGCAACTTAATTTAAAGGGTGTATTTCTATGTTTTTGAGGTCGCTAAATATGAATCCTGGCAGTTTGACCCATCGGGTCATGGTCATAAGAAATTTCAAGGTCAAATCTGCCTAAATTAAAATTTTACGATTCGACCACGATTCGTACTCAGCGATCTCAAAAAAATAACACACTCTTTAAATTTTATACAAATAATTTTGCAGATTTGATCTTAAATGTTTTGACCCTGACCTTGAAACTGGCCAATTCGAATTTACGATAACTTTAAATTATTTTTATTAATTTTAAATTTATTAAATTATAAACATATATAATAAATGGTTTATATTAAAAACTAGAGACACCATAATCTTTTATTTTAATTTTCTTATATAATTTTTTTTTATATTGAAATTTCTATGCTTGTTTATATATATAATATATATATATATATATATATATATATATATATATATATATATATATATATATATATATATATATATATATATATATATATATATATATATATATATATATATATATATATATATATATATATATATATATATATATATATATATATATATATATATATATATATATATATACCGGGTGTTGCTCCGTCGAGCGGGACATAGGAACCCATGTAAATTTTGAAGTGGTCCAATATTAGTCCCTAATTATTTTAGAAGAAAATATTATAAGGATTTTTAAAAGCAAAAAAGTTGTACCGAATGTACAAATTTAGCTCTTCTATCCCACAAAAGCGCCCTGTATTATTAGAAGTTTATAATAAAATACCAGAAAAATTATTTAACCTCTAACTCTCAAGTTGCCAGATCAATGTCACATCATTTTTAAATAATGAACTACTCAAATCAAGAAAAAATCACTATTATAAAATGGTTTTATCAGGGAAATAGTTATCAAGAGTAGCGGACATGTTTGCAGCCTATTTTCCCAATAGGCCAATACCAAGTAAATCGACAATAGAACGGACGATAAAAAAATTTGAAACTACAGGCACAGTAATCAATATTTGCAAATGTGAAGAAAATCGACGTGAAAATCAGAGACAAATTGTACAAAACGAGAGGATTTAGACGTGATACTTTGTGTAGAGGAGGCCGAAGGAAACAATAGCACGAGACAACAGGAGGACATTACTGGACAAGACCACACCACATTATCTCGAATTTTAAAAAGATGTAAATACCACGCTTACAAGTACGAAAGACACCAAGAATTAAGAGATGGAGACGAAATACGACGACAGGAATTTTGCTTTGAGATGATGGAGATGACAAACACTGACAGAGGTTTTTTACAAAATATTTGCTTTACTGAAGAATGCACTTTTACATTGAACAATGAACCCAACATTCAAAATTGCCGGTACTGGAGTAACGAAAACCAAAATCGATTTGTTGAGACAAGGAATCAATATCCACAAAAATTAATTTTTGGCGGGAATTTTCGGCCACCTATCCTTAACCATTTTTCCTTGACGAAATTTGAATGCGGGTACTTTCTGAACTTTTAGAGGAACAAATTTTGCCTGCTTTGAACAACCTTGCTCGTAAAAATCAAGAGATTTGGTATCAAAATGGATGCTGCCCAGCACACAGTACCAGAGCTGTGCCGAATACTTGAACAACGCATTTAATAACGACATCATAGGCCCGAACTACGCAATATCTTGGCCATTCAGGTCTCCGAATCTTTCCATGGGGAAATTTGAAAACTAAGCTTTATACCAATAAAAAATATGAAAATTTAGACCAGCTAAGGAATGCTATTTCCGCTGAATGTGGCAAGAATATCGATGTACCAAATGAGTTTTATAATTGTTTGGGTTATTGTCTGGCAGTTAATGGAGGAATATTTGAGATTATTAAACTGATATTTTCGTTAAATTGATTTCTAAATGTAGACAAATTGGAGGATTCTTTTTTGAAATTCCCTATAAAATCGTTCAGTATTGGCAATGACATTATAAATTAATGATCTAAATTGTCACTGATAAATCGATATGGTGTTTTTATTATTGATTTTAGGTACAGGGTATAATGAGAAACACGTTGCAAAAGTATTTAAGCAGTTTACTCTTTACTGGTTGGTTAAAAATCCTAATAGAATTTTTTTTCTGAAAACCTGGTTTTTTATAGTTTTCAATTTTAAAAAACACATTGGAAACACCCATAGAGTCCTAAAAAAATTTTTTATAATATTTTTGGATCCTCATTTGGTTAGTATAAGAAAATGTGCCTGTAGCAATATTGTATTGTCTCACAAACCTCATATATTACTTCCAACTCTTATCCCAACAACAAAAAAAGTGGAAAATTCGGGAATACTTAAACCGAGGGGATGATATAAATATATGTTTCAAGGAAATTGTTACAATTTTATAATGGACCAATTAATATTATTGCTTAACTTATCTATTATCTCTTAATAATTATTATTTTATACAGGGTGTCCCAAAAGGTATGGTCCAAAGTTTGGGATTATGTAGATTGGAACAAAATAAGGTAATAACTTCATATAACTTTTTGCTCTATGCCCCTTCTTTACCGGCTATTAGTTTAAAGGAACAATTGAAAATCGATTTTTATTAATAATTTTGAACTACTCTGAAATTTTTTTGTTGATTAATTCTAGCTAACTGTCTTGCATTAACTGTTATAAACATGCCCCGAAACCATCAAAGATACAGGTCCGGACTATCAAATTTGTAAAAATTCAAAATTTTTGCAGTGTTGCCATATTTAACATTTTGACCTTATGGAGATTCCTGAGTTTTCTATAAAAAGGTATATTTATCTTTATTGATTGGACGAGCGGTTTTCGCGTAAAATACATTTAAAATCATTATATACTCGGGGCTCTTGATAAGATATACCCTGGGACTCTAATAAGGTGTACTTAAGGACTTCTATAATCTTATGTCAATACCAGAAGTCAATTTTCATAAAATTAATTAGTTAAAAAAAATATATTTTAACAAAAAAAAAATAAAAAACAATAAAACCATACAGCAAAGTAGAAACTTTATGATTATTAGCAGAATAACAAAAAAAACTGCTATGCGTAAATTTAACTAAGGTATGTGTTCAAAGTGAGCACCTTCAGGTACCATTTCTTAATTTTAAGCATGTTTTTGAACC
>JAHBCN010016545.1:0-19423 GCA_019359885.1 Listronotus oregonensis
AAAGAATTTATTATGAAACCCCCCGGGGTTAAAAAAATATGCTGTTAGCAAGAACTAAAAATTAGATTTTATAAATAAAATGCATAATAATTTTATATTAAAATTTGATTGTTTAATTTTCTTATTAATAATTAGATTATATTTATTAATAAATTGAGAGTTAATAACCGTCGATAATACGATTAAAAGACAATTAAATAATAATTGAAATATATATATAAATCCAATAATCGATTGTTCGAGAAAAATCCATTGGTTTAAACCATTTAATTGCCAAAGTAATCAAAAATAATCGATTTTCCATATTATCGGAGATAATAAATTTTCCGATTGTTAACAAATGGGCGATTTTCCGATGGATCAAAAAGGATTATTAAATGGAAATAATCGATTAAAAAAAAATATACGATTTTTTTTCAAATAATAAATTTCTTGATTATTTTCGATTAGTGGATTATTTCGATTAATCGATTATTTTCGTTTAATCGATCATCTAAGATTAATCGATTATTTTTCATTAATCGATTTTTGAAAACAATCGATTATTTTAAATAATCGATAATTTTTATTTATTTTGATAATCGTCCAGCCCTAATTAGGGTATGAACTTTTATGTTATAAATGCATTTAATACCAAAAAAACATACATTGCGACATTACATGTTATGCAATTAACAACTCTGACCCATGGTTACCGTGAAGTACTTGAAATCGGATTATCGGCCTTCCAGATTTTTGGATCAGTCTCAGGCTTTTGTTATACTCTGTCTATCTCTACCTTACCTTAGCATATATTATTTTTTTATATATTTTATTTTGGTTTTGGGTGCTTATTTTATATAAATAATTAAATACTGTTAAAGTTTATATTGACCGTGTAGCGCTATATTATTCAGTGACAGTTGCGAATAATTAATGACACTTGGCATGCGCAAATTTAAATCATTAACATTGCGGGAAAGGTAAAAATAGCAACTTGATAATACATGGTTGATACCCATTGGCTTAGCATTAATACTCCTTCCTGCCTGGGTACTTTAACTACTTTACCTATGCAAATAATTAATGTATGAACCTAAATAGGCTTGTAATCGATAGCCGTAATGCGGCATTGAAGTAAAAACAGCTTGTAACAATTTTTTTTCTACACCATGTACGTTGTGAAACGATGTCATTTACAACTGTTTTTTTTTCCCTATAGACTTTTAACATGGGGAATTTGATTGAGTGGGTTACTTCAATTTTTTTTTTGCTCTATTCTATCACATATATCTTTCCCCTATTATAATAAGAAGTATCGTTAATTTTTTAATAGTTAAATGATGCTTTAGGCCCTGTATATAACAAAAACCGTGTTTAAAAAATAGTATGTGTTGTAGTCAATAGACATGATAACGACAAAAATTACAGTATGTTTTCTTTGGAATACTCGCCTTACTACTTTTTGGAAAATGGGAACACTTTGGTCCAGGTCCCGGAGTATAACAAATTGAGCCTGCTCAGCCCTATTGACCCTCATGTACTTGCAGATCGCCTGCAACAAAAAACCCAAAAAATTAAGAACACTTTTAACATGAATAACCAAAAAATTAATTTAAACTAAATTTTAACAAATTTTGGAATAATCAAAAAGAAATTTAAAGTAAATTTTAACAAATTTTTAAATCAAAGTTAGGAAATTCTGAAAGCTTTTATACTTTTTATGACATTTTGTCATAAATTACACATTAGTTTATTTATAATATAAATGTATATTTATAATATTAAAAACGACTAAAAAGTTGAAGCGGTGTGTTAATTTTTTTAAGTTTATCTGAATTAACTTTAGCATCAAACATAAGTTACCTTATTATTTAAATTAACAGAAATTGATGCTACACTTTTTATCTTTATTTAATAATATAAATGCACTTTCTTTTTATTTTATTTTTAAACAAGTTTTTTTTGCAAAAAAACTAGAAGCATTCCAGTTTATTATGGTTGTTATCAAATGGTGTTAACAAAAATTTTTATTTGTGGAATTCTGTGTTTTTTAAAGTGTGTTCTATGTTCTTTTTTGGCAAATGGTCTGGAAGTTTCACCTATATAAAATTAATTACATTCAAAGGGATTTTATAAATAACATTTTTTTATTGTTAGTTTTCGTTTATATTTTTTTTTTTTTGGTTTTGGGAAAAAATTCGGTTTTATTTCCATCATTATTTACCTAGTTATAAACTTAAAAAATGCGTTTTCAAATTTTTCAAATGCAGTTTTCATTTCCTATTAATTCAATTTGTTCCAAAAATTTGTAAACGTTTATACGAATCGAAAAAAAAAAACCGCATTCAGATCCATTCTACTGAACAAAAAATCCCTCCTTAAAGGCCCATTTTTGGGGGCCCTGTTTCCTGGACTAATTAGTGTATTTAAATACTTGTTTACCTTTGTTTGTGCTGGGGTAATTTCAGGGAAAACCCCAAAATAACTAATTCACTAACATTTATAACACTTATTTTTTAAAACAACAAATTAACATCCAGCAAACTTGCATTTATGACATTACGTCATAATTTATAAAAAAAAAACGTAGAATGTTCCGAATTTTTAAATTAAAATTAAAATCACTTTTACTTTTGTTTAATTTTAAAGTAATTTTAAATTTCTTTTAAAATTTTTAAAAAAAAATAACGACTTGTCACCGAAACGTTGATAGGTATTTTCTTAATTTTTGGAAAGGGTTTTTAAGCTTTTTCCAGACGATTTGCAACCTGTGCGAAAAAGGTGTATATACCCTAAAATCTGAACCAAATCAGTATTTAGGCCTCTATTATTTTGTTCAAAAAACATAATTTTCCAATTTTATGTGCCTGTGTTTTTGCCGTTATCTGACTTTTCTTTTTCATATTTATGTCTGGCTTACAAATACATAACCAAACTTTTACGAACATTTTTATAGTTTCCAGAGCAAGAGTTTAGATTCCAGTTACCTTGTTTTCCTCTGCCGTTGTATTTTTTCTATTTCAAACCGTAATCTAAATCACATACTATATATACGCTTGCACCATCAGGAGAAATCTCAGTTGGACATTCAATGAACTAAAATGCCTGTAGCTATCCCACACTATATTTAATAAAAATTATACGAGGGCTCTAGATTGCCAAATTACCGAAGCAGAAAATAATACTAGTGGTTATATGAGATTTAGTATAGTTATATTACAACGTTAACACATAAACTTTATTTAATTGTAATTTATAGTAGTTAGGACTGTTTTTCTAGAAAGAAAACCAGGACGTCTTAGAATACACAGATTCAGTGATCTATTCATTGGTCATTCTATTGACCACCGGCAACACAGCTCGGCTGTTATGATATAATGTTAAAGTAAGGTCAGCCACAAGGAACACGTGCTACAACTTACACTAAGCACATCCATCTGACGTAAGTTATATTTATCAGAAATATTCATTTTAATGCCGAGCAACAGACCACCTGTAAGAACGTTCCAAAAAAACGTTAGTTAGTATGAAGTTAATAGAAAGTTAGAATTTCTTTTTATACTTTCGAGTATACATTATACAAGTTATTAACTTTACCAAACGTGTCCCCATGATCCTTTGGCAGGTGACACTGGACTATGTTTCAGTATATAAAAATTAAATTCGTGTTTAAAAGTACGAATAGTGGACCTTTATTTAAAAAAAAAAAAACGTTTAAAAAAATATATCAACATGCAAAATTACTGTTTTTTTTTGGAAATGTGCAATAATGGAAATATAATCGTTATTTTGTAGATTTGGGTACCATAGAGCTTTGAAGCCCTTATGCAACAATATAAATAAGTGTTGGGTAATGTTACACCCATAAAAATAAAATAATTTACCTTGGTTACTGTAAATTTAGTTTTTTTTTATTTGGTAATTTTACTCGAATTTTTTTTCTGCTGGATTTACTTTGCATTAAATTTCTAAACCAGCTAGAAAAACTAATTTGGTGTCCTTTAAAGACGTATAAGGATGTAAATGTCGATATTCAACTATTTTCTGGCTTTCACAGTAAATATATACTTTTAAAAACAAACTGTTTGACAGCCAGTCAGTAAAATTGTTTTCCTGGTGGATATTAGCCAACACTGGTTTGACACTGGCAACAGCTCACTGACTACATAATTTTGTGAGACTTCAAAGCGTCGTTTAGGGCGCAGATGTACACTACTATTACCAAATATAGTCCTTATAGATGACCATAATAGCGGCAAACTTAAACCTTTGGCTTAACAATAGAACAAATCCCAGGATATAAAAAAATGGGTTTTTCATACGTTAATTTTAAAAGGGGTTTAACAAAATTTTTATTATTAGCTCATCTAAAAAAGAAAAATTTTTGGTAAATGTTCCCCAAAGCCTTACCTAAATATTTTTATTTAAAAAATCATTTAGTGCAATCCAGATAAAAATCTTAATAACGAATACAAGCCTTAAAAAAGTATAATAAATAACTCATTATATTCGAAGTTTTTTTTAACTAGATAAACAATAACAATGTTTATTAATATTATTAATTTAAATATTTCATTAAATAAAGTCTTTAACAAGTAAAAGTATATATCGTAAACCTAAAGGGCGCGGTTTTCTGAAATTACCTAGTTTGTGGACACTTACCACGTTATTATTTAAGGACAACGCAAGAGTTGTATAGTTCAATCGATGATACAGTTACACTGCTGTGCACTTTAAAATTTTTCTGTCGCTCCTTGATATTTTTTTTTTTTGTATTTACGTTTTAAGAAGAAAAGCATCTAGTGAATTTTCAAATATTAAGCAATAAAATTAATCAGTTTTTTTTTACAAAATATACTTTATTTATATATCAAAAAAGTATAAGACAATCAAAAAAATAAGTGTTTTGTCTCTTTTCGCTTGAGTTCAAAAGAGTTTTACGTTTGAGGTCCAACAGTAGTCCGCTATCATGTTTGGGGTCTATTTCCGCTATATCGCTGCAATTAGCTTTTTGAAATCTTTTGCCCTATTTGGCTGAAACTGCACCTAAGTTACCAGGGAAGAATTTCAAACGGAAATTGAAAAAAAGTGACATGTTGCAACCTAACGTCTTGTGAGATTGGCTAGTTCTGCGTAGTTCTCCGATTTCTTGTTCGTTGTTGCATGTTCTTTTCTTTTTAAGGCTTTAACAGAAATTCTGGTAAGCCCTAGTTTTATGTGCATGAGGGTAAATAATTCTTCTTCTGCTTTAAAAAAAATTATTATGGAAATTTTTCGGACCGGGCATAATTTTTTTCGTAACGGCCATTCTTAACATCATAATGCTGGTTTCTGGCTTTGCTGTCCCATTCGCCCGGCAATATTTGTTGTAGTCACTCTATACTCTATAGTCTTCTAAGTAGTGCAACAACTTTAAGATTGGCACAGATCTTCCATTTATGATTCGTAATTTATGCTCTGAAGTAATATACGCATATTCTCGTACATATCTTTCATATTAACAACGTGGCCCATTTGAACAGATGGTTGTTTATTTCCATTAAAAAATAAAACTTAAGAGTTGTCTTCAAAATATGTTGCTGATATTCTCCTGTTTCTGTATACAACACTACATTTTGCAGGTTAATGTAAAGGTAACAAAGGTAGAAATTCTTAAAATAACAGATTAGTTTGGGGGGAAGTATTTTCATGCAGAATAGTGTTAATAGCTTTTCTCTAACAATCTAACCTTGCGTATTTTTTGATAAATGTACCTTAGGCTGTACAATGGACGTATATAAATGATTTTCTTGTTTTTTATGTTTGGACATGACTCTATCAGTTTTATTACTCTTTTGTGTCGCTTTTACACAAAAGTTTTTTTTTAATAATATTAGCCCCATACTACTGTGTCTAAAACTATTGTTTTATTAATAATATTAATATTTACGAAGGGACCATAGTTGTTAATAATAACATTAATGTTTTTAGAAAGTCTGGGGTAAAGATCCTTCAGGAAATCTTCGTTAAAATATTAATAAAGTGTTGTTTTTACTTTTGTAGTTTATTTTTTGTTTTCTAAACAAGCAACTGGGATTTTCAAGACATTATATAAAGTAGTTGCTTGTCTGCATATAATATAAAGTAAATAGTAAAAGAAATGTTGCGAGAAATGTTTAAAGTAAATTATTTTAAAACTTTATGTTAAGGTTTTTACGATATTTATAATGCATTTACAGCGCTCGCTTAATTATGAATACAAAATTTCCATTACTAATCAATATTTAATCAACTTCCCTAATAAAAGAGATAATAAAAATTCCATATCAGCAATTTCACCAGCAATAACTAATTAGACGCCAACTCTATTTTTTGTAGTGCTTTTTACATCAAGCATAAATACACTGGAAAAGTAAAAAAAAATATTTTATTATTTTTTTAAGTCAGAATATGTTTCTTTGAATCATATTTTGTGCATAGGTATTTTAATCGTAATGTATTATTTTGAAATCACCAGTATTATGTTTTCCGTTACTTAATATTATGGTAATAACAATTAGGTATACGAAGACCATTCGGACAACAAAAATATATTACAATTTTGAAAATACATGTTTAAATGTATGCGGAAACTAATAATAGAAAAGTATGTACATAAATTTGTGATATTGCGAGATTAACCAAACAAATAGTAGATAATAAATACAAAATTTAGATCCCTCCGTACACAAAATTATTGTAGTAATACTGTATTGTAGTAATTATTGTAAATACTAGTAAGTAAAGCTCAGCCTGTCTACAATTCAAACCGCCAATCTCGGATGGACATCTTTTATCTTCGTCTCTTCCACGCCATCCGCGCCGAACTCGCGCATTTCTCTCTAACAAAAGTTGATTGGTGAACGGGCCGAGACTAGTACCAGAATGGATCATTATATTTTTTCCCATTTTAGTTTAATTCGTGATGCAGTATTTTGAATGGACCTCTTTAGCGCTATTTCAAATAAGATCGAATACGATTTACCAAAAGTTGGAGGTTCTCAATGCTTGAAAATATTATTTTTGTTTGATACTGTTCACACAACACATGGGGCCTGTTCTTTATTTAGTTATATTTTACGCTTTTTGGACCCACCTAGTCCTAAAATACACCTTCCATAAGGGCGATTACGTAAAACAGAATAAAATAGTGTACACTATTTCTTAATAACAAATAAACCTAGTAAACTTTCAAAAAATCAATTTTTTTTAACAAAATGGTCAAAACATTCAGGAATTTTTTTATAATTTTTTAATACTTTGATTTATATTGCATTATTTTTAAAAAAATATCGAACCGTTTTCGAGATATTCCGAAATGAATGCATGGCTTTCATACACGACTGATTTGACAATGTTAATTACGCACAATTTAATTGTTAATTTCTCGCTTTACAGATAATAAAAGAATTTTGTTTTTTTTTAATTAGATAAAAGACTCTTTTATTAACCCTATATTTCAATTTCATTTAATTCTTAAGAAAAGCCGTTTTACGAGTATACTACCTTAACTTTGAAAAACTGATATTCTTCTGGCACATTACTATATACTTACTATATACGCTTTTTAATAGTTAAGGTATTTAAAAAGATAGCATTGCTTCTATTATTGTTAAAATTACTTTAAGTAACTTTTTTTACTTTATTTTTCAATCCTGGTAATACTAGCTAGATAATTATTAATTTATTCCTACCTGCCAAGGAGTCTAAACTTTAAAGTTTAGGATTTTATCAGTCTATTCTATGCGCTGTTAAAAAAAAAACATTTTACCTCTTTTGCTTCTGAAAAAAGATAGAGCCTCTTTTAATTAAATCACAATTTCTCAATGCATTACATCTACCAGCACACTCGTTTTGAACAAAAGCGATTCAACCCAGCATAAAAAGGCATTTAAACTTGTGTTTTTAAATTAAAATCAAATCAATTCAAAGTTCTGGTTAGTTTTTTGTGTTTCCTGTAAAATTTTTAAAAATGGATTCAGCCGGTTTTGAAACTAATCGCCTCAAATATGACTCGTGTTCGAATTATAAATATCACATATTGTTAGCATTTTTTTATCCCTATCGTAACGTAATTCTTTACGCCTCACCATCACAAGTAGTTGCCGATATACTCTGGTACCGGCTAAATGAAAACTGAAACCCAGTAGGTGTGAATAAAGGTTTGAATGCTCTGTTGATTGACGATACACATCAATTATTTCGATGTGTAAATTGGGCGTTAAATTTATCCCTTTGGCAAATAATTTATTTGAAATTTTATTTACTTTAAAATTAAAGAGGAAAAAAAAGGTTTTTGATTTTACTCTTTCACTAAAATCGCCCTAATTAGTTGTCAAGAGGTTGAAAGATTTAAACATAATCTATTATCTAAAGACAATAGTAAATTTAACAAAGCTTACTTTAACAAAAAATATGTGAAAGAAGTTACAAATTTTACTCAGAGAAATTGGCAAAAATTTGCTTTAAATCAGCAAGAAATTTAATTAAGTGTCGTTTAATTTATTTACGTTACGACAAGATTGCGAATGTTTTTTTATATAAAGTTAGAAATGTTAGAATCAAATTTAGAAGTCATTTAACGTTTTGAGGACACCCGGTATTAATTCTTGACTTACCATCTTATAAATAAGGTTAAATATTACCTTTATTCTCTGCTAAATTTCGTAAAACTACCATTCACTAATTACTTTTCCTTTTTATGCACTGCTCGCCTTTTCTTACAACACTTTCACCTGAAGGCCAGTCATGTCTTTTTCTTTTAATCACTTTACTTTACTTATTTATTTAGTTAAAGAAAAAAAGGCAGTAATTCATACTACCATGAGAATCCCATATTCTTACCGAGGAATTTAATAGAATAGTCGCCGAAAATACAAGAACAACTTTCAATCAGACCATGCTTTACAGAAAAAACTCAAAGTCTTACTGGAATTTAATAGAATATTTCGGTAATCCGCCCGAAATACAAGAACAACCTTTAGACACTCTGTCTTTGAAACAAGAGGTCTTACTGCCATTTAATCTGTTGTCGCCTTTTTATCTCCGAGACCCGCCGTACGACCAAGGAAGTTTAAAGGTGTATGGAAGCCCAATACTGTAGAACAAAATTGTCCAGGCGTGCAGGACAGCGGGAATCGGGGATTGGCCCCGCGGAGTTTGCGCAATGAATAGTAGGTCAGGGTCGGACTTCCATAATTCTTTGTTACTATCTATAAAGTTGACATCATCAAATGTCAAATTCAAACATTCACTGTTTTTTTTATTTTTTGCACAAAATTGTTGGTTATTAAATGATACCACTATAGAATATTTAAAATTATTGTGTAATATTGGATTTTATATCATCTGATATAATATGGAAAAAATAGATGGCGCCACTTTACAGCCTTCTATTTAAATGGTCAATATTTTTGGAGTTTTATTTTTACCAAAAATCTTTGTAAATAAACAAAAACACGATTTTAAATTTCAAACATTGTATGATAGTTTTATGTACTTATCACCAATTTTGTGATAAAAGAAGGGCAAGATAGTGTAAATGAGTTTAATCTAATCCTAAGATTCTGGTTGTACATTAAAAAGTGAACTGCTTTTTAGGCATATACTTTTCACTAATAACAAACATTCATGAGACAGAATAACAGTGGTTAAAAATTTTTAGTAACCTTTGGTACCTGAGTATCCATTGTAACAGTATCCGTTAAATATTATGTATCTACAGTATGTCGAGCTTAAAAAGTTGATAATGTAATATTAAGAAACCAAAAATCTAATTTATTGTTAAACAAATATAGAAAAAGCAAAAAATGAACTTTAACATAAAATTGTACTTTCTTACATTCAATTAGAGGGACCTGTATATATTAAAATTTGCCTGGTCTGCCCAGTAATTAATAATTTTGACCCTTTAAAAGAATGTACTAAATTATTAAATAAAATAAAAGTACCTAAATGTAAACCTTATTTCTTTTTAATAATCCACAGAAATACACAAACATTGTGGAAATCCTCTAAAAAATAGTTAAGATTGCCTTACTTTTCTCACTGCTATTTTCTATGAAATTTTCATTTTCTATTATTGATATATTATCATTTATTCGGTTACCTAACGTTACGCCTCATAAGAAGCACCTAATTTAAATATAAAAAATATTTACCTAAAGTAAAAAACGCCGGGTATGTTACCCTTGGATTTGCAAGACTAAACCATACAACATCTAGTCATTTTGTTACGATATTATAAGTAACAAACAATAAACACAAAATTATAGTCACAATTTAATAAACATTAATCACTAAAATAAGGTTTTTATCAATTCAAAAACGATATTCCGGCTCTCATAAAAGTATAATGTGTTGCCTAACTACACACTGATTTATCAGTGTGTAAGTAGGCAACAGATTAAATTATTTCGTGGAATTTTGTTATTGCGCAGAATCGGCGGGGCCAACTCTGACAGATATTTTCATACTGGGCTGGACATTTTTTGATCGAATGGGCCATTGCATTGGGCTTCCATACACCTTTAAACTTCCTTGCGTACGACCCACTTCATTGGATCACTTACTTAACGCGCGTGACGTACTCTTTCGACGCTATCCTACCCCTTTTGCGTATGCACTATCGTTTCACGTCCGAGCTCTCATTGGCTGCGTAGACCTGCCACGCATTACCGGTTTACGGAAACATGTCGATGTGTTCGTGTTACATAGAGACGGACGGTTTCCTTTGGTTTCTTAATTTTAGATTGGAAGCGGAGTTCCGAGAATTAAATGTCTATTTTGATGTGTGGAATTTATTAAAGCGCCATTGTTAAGTTTTTTTAGGAGATTTACTGTTTAATGTTTAGATTTTAATTTTATTTAGAAGTAGAAGGAAAGTAAACTGACTTTGGGCTATTGAAAAATAGCTTCCAATTTGAAAGAAGTGTTTCTGCAACAAAGACCTAATGATAATTACAGTACACTCCGCCTCTCAAGCAGAAGTATACAATAGCCTTGTAATATAAATTAAGTCCTGGTGTCTAGTCTACTTCTAGTCACTTAAAACTTTATTTTTGGTACCAGAAAGTCTTAAATTTAAATTGATTTTATTGCGTAAGGTAATTTATCGATACTATATTATCCAGGGTCACATTAGTCGTGTCTCTTAAATCGGGTCATTTTAGTTAAAGAGTGACGAAAGCAAAAACAACTGATTCAAAATGTTTTGCATTGGTGTCTAAAAAACCAGTGACCATGGTTACAAACGCAATTGACCATTTGTTTTTGTTAACGTTATTTTCAAATGAAAATGGCCCGATTATAGATTCGTTATTGTAATAGATTTTATATACGATATTATTAACAGTTGTTCATTATATTTCGCTCGCTCAGCCATAGCATTAAGGCTATGCTTTATGTACTTATAATATAACAAGGTATTGTAGGTTTAATTAGTAATTACTAAATCTATTTTTTATACCTTGGATCTTATTTTAAAGAAACATTGGCACATATGGTTAGATCATTACTTTTAGGTAAACAATCTACAATGGCATATGATATATTTATTGCCAACTACTCAGATATGCAGTGGATTAATTATTGGGGAAAGTTTTATTGTTAATGACCCTGTATACTTAATTTTAAGAACTTCCACAGTATGTGTTTATTCCGGACCTCGAGTTGTCTTCCAATTAATATAGCTACATTTATTTTTTAATTTTAAAATTATGTTTAAAACTTATTTAACGAAATATTTTTCTTTTCAGATAATTTACTTCAGGCACCTAGGTTTACAACTTTCACGAGCAGTAGCATAATTAGGTTAGGAACAACGAAAATTGTGCAATGTCAAGCTTATGGTAAGCATTAATTTTAATTATTGTTTTAGTTTATGTAATTTTAGTTGGGATATAAACTCTTAAGAGACAATAAACAACGTAATTAGCAGCCCATGCCATTAAATTTTGGAACTTCTTGCCATTTTATACTTTACTCATTTGACAAGATTCTAGTGGTTGGCGTCACATCAACCGATTACGATTGTTTAAGTAAAGTATTAGGTTTTAATGGATCTGTTATTTATTTCGCTGTTCACGGATCACTTATTGACAACTTATGCTCATATCTTTCTTAAATAAAATTTGCTAATCGGGTAATTTTTAAGTTTATTTAACTGTTTTCCCGCATTGGTACATCTTATAGTGTTATTTTGCTTTTGCCAAAAACGAAGGCCAAACAAGTAAGCAAATGAATAGTAATATTTATTACGGTTACTTGCGAGAAAATACTAAAAGGGACGGATAAGTAATACATTTCTTTAAAAATATATATTTTTTGTTTAAACCCCAAAAGGATATTAAGTAAAAACAAATCAAATATATTTGTCAGTGGACTATTGCTTTTTTTTGTTTACTATTAAAAATAAAGAATTTTAAAACTCTTTTATATATTAAAAAGAGCAGTGAACTGTTACATCTTGTATATCAAGAATTTAAAATGATTTCCGCACTTTTATAGATGGGTACGTTGTACGTAATGAGTATCTAATTTCTATGGCTTTAAATAGGCTATAATAAAGTTAAAGTAGCATTTTCCTATATTTTAAATATAGGAAAATATTGAAACTAAAACAATATTTTTTCCGCAAATACAAAATACACTCGTATGCATCATTCTCTAGATGAAATCTGACACGAGCTGAGGCCTAAGTACTAACGTACCGTGGGTGTCTTAAGTGTGGTGAGAAGGAGTTTGTTTACACGGGACTTAAATACTTGGAGACTGGGAGGAAAAGGAAAAACTTCTGCTGGTAGTAGATTTCATAGTCTGGACACTCTAGCAATAAAGGAACGAAGAAAGCGGGAAGTTCGAGGTTTTCCTAGTTGAACTGTAAAAGGATTCATAAAAGTTGCACTACGTGTTGCCAGAGGAGGAATACTGGCCAACTCCTCTGAGCAGAAGCCGTGAAAATACCCATAGAACATCGACTGATCCCCCATAGCTCGACGGTAGACAAGAGGAGGAAGCCCTTTCTGTAAGCATGGGATCATTAATAAGACGAACAGCTCTTCCTTGAATGGGGTCCAGAATGCCCAGTGTTGAAGGAGACGTTATTCCCCAGACATGAGAACAATATTCTAAAGAGGGTCTGATTTGGGATACATACAGAGTATACAGATTGAAAGAAGAAAAATACTTTCTGGCTCGAAAGAGGCATCCAAGCTTTTTGAAGCTGCTGAGGCTATGGATGTGCCAGATGAGGTTATTCTCCAAAGTAACGCCGACAAGATTTAACGACTCTTTGTTCTGCAGAACTTGGCCGCTCATATGTTACGGGTGAGCACTGGGAGACTTTTTTCGTGACAGCGAACAGGACTGTGTTTTGGAGGCATTAAACTGAACAAGTTTTTTGGCGCCCCAATCCAAGATAAGTTTAAGGTCTTATGAGAGAGACATCCGTATTGACCTAGGCTTGGTTTCCAAATCAGGCTTATTGACTGGCTTAAGAAATTGAATGTTAGAGTGGAGGGTATTATCGTCAGCAAAACTATAAATTGGATTGACTATGAAAAAAAGAAGATCGTTAATGTGTAGAAGAAACAGAGCGCCTAAAACATAAAGTGAAGTGAGATCAACTTTTGGCTTTCTTTACTTAATTTTTTATTTATAAAAATAATGCAGTTGTAAAATAAGTTCGAAACGTAAAAAAATAATTAACCCTCTACCCTTGTTTAAAAAAATGGACATTTTAAAAAATGATATGATTTCAAATTCTTTGACCACAAAAACCTTAAAAATAATATGCAAATTATTATGTACATATTTGGTTTTTTCTTTAACCATTTTTTAACCCCTTTTTTACACTTCTTATATTTTTTATATGCAAAATCCGTTTTTATTTTACTTTTACTTTCCTTAATTATTGCACTTGCATTATACTAAATTTAAAATTATTATGTTATTTGTTTCGAAGTTAGAGAATAGACCGATAAACAGACGGAAATTTAAAAAGATGTTTTTTTGTGATCTAGGAGCCCTAAAAGGTAAAGATTCTTAAAAACGTCGAAGTGTAATATTTCTGCGATTACAGTACTTACCTCATTGCGACACAAATCAAAAGAAAACGCAAATTAAATTAACATATTCGAGTAGAAAATAAATCATCATATAATTCAGATAATAAACGAATAATGCAGTATACTTTTTCCAGTGACGTTTTATTTTTTGGGGTTTTTTTCGTTATGCCGCCGGCCACTAGAATTTATGTGTTGTTCGTGTTAGCCGAATAGGGTGCCAACTAACTAATTTAACTTATATAAATTGAAAATTGGTGCTGAAATGGAACAGTTTATTTGAAAAATGGAAAAGGAGGATATGACAAACGCGAGGATAAAGTGCCATTTAAAACGTGTACGGATAATTCAGAAAAATAAAGTTATCTGAATTATTTATTACAACATCCAACTGCTCGAGCTTATTAGGTTATGCCAGATTAGTAATATTTCTCGGAAAAATATAAAAGTGCGGGGTTTGGCTTTAAAAAATCCTTCAAAAAAATTTACTCGAAACCCCAATAGCTCTTAGCAAACTGACGCTTGCAAAACTCTTTTGCAAGCGTCACTACCTGTCTGAAGAAAAACTTGTCTTGATGCAGGACAATCATACAAAAAATTAATTATTTTTTAGTGCCTGAGTTCGATACTTATTTGTTAACAACATGATTGTCATTTTTTTTAGCAAATCCCGGTTTTCACAAAACGCCAATACTATTGTATTTTTGATATTTTTCTATCTTAAGAAATAAAGCATGTAGAGCCCGTTCAAAATACAACAGAACAATTTGTATATAGACTGTCGAATAAACATTCAATTTCAAGGTAAGCACCAGCCCAACATAAATGCATTAATTTATCTTTTCTGATAAAATCGTTTTTAAGCTAAACGTCAATAGAATAACACACCGATAGGGATATAATTGGATAACCATGTTCTTCGTGATCTAGAGAGCCCCAGATGTGAGGAAAACAAATTCTGGGCAAGATTTTGTCGCGGTCACAATAGTACTCTCAAGAGTGAAGTAAAAAGAGACAAGTCACATATTTTGAGCTATCAAATGCCTATTTCGGTTCATTTAATGTAACATCGCCTATCAAGCGAATATTTTTTTTTAAATTGGAACCATGCCAAATGCAGTGTGCACCTGGGGGCATAGCGTCATACGTACAAACAGAAGGTGGTTGTCAAACTTTGAGTTTATAAAGAACTATTAGCTGTTAGCTGGTTTACAATTTTTTGTTTTAAAATGTCCCTAGTATTTGGATGCTGTGTTTATGGTTTTGACGTGATTATGCCTTGATAGACTGCCTTCAAACTTCGGTTCCAGTAAAGTGATTTAGGATGATAATTTATTAAAATATATAACTATATCGGGTTGACCACCATTTAGAAAAACACTAATTCGATATTTGCAAAGTGTTAAAATCTTGTTACACTGAACTCCTAGTTTCAATTCTTATTAGGTCGTTGTTAAAATGCAGAACTTATTTTTCATAAAAGCATCAATCGACAACTGTTAAGCGTTCACAATAAAAAAAAACGTGACGAGGGTGTTACTTCTTAAAAAAAAAAGTTTGCTTGTTTCAAAGTTGGGCTCGGGGTATTTTCGGACTATCCGAGCATGCATAAGTGCATATGGGGGCTTTAAAAGTTAAAATATTTTAAACAAATACAAAAATCAAAACTACTTTTTAATTTTTTTAAAAATAAATTTTCGTATAAATTTTTGTCTTGGCAAAAAAAATAAAGTTTTTGGCTTTATTACGTTACCATTTTATTTTTTAACTGAATTTTGTTGATTTGCAACATGATCAAGAAATAAAAGGCCGTATTTGGGTTAGAATGGGAAATTGGCCTTGGCTCGATTTGCCTGACTTACACTTCAAAGTTTGCTTTCTAAGTGACACTGAAACTTGCCAAATTTCAGTTTTGAAATGTTTTATTTACTGAGATTTTTTTAATTTTTTTTTTTCAAAAACTGCCAATCACATGGGGTTGAAATATTTTATAGAAGTACTGAAGACCAACCTGACTTTTTTTGAAGGTTGGTTTTACAGGAAATAAGGAAAATAGTGGTGAAACTATTTTGAAAATTAAAAAATAAACCTTACACTTAGAGGCCAATTACAATTTTTGTGGTATATTTCTTTTACGACCCCATACAATTTATAAGACCCAGAAATTTCTAAGTAGTATAAGATATACATAAAGTTTGGCCCATGTGCAACAAACGGAAAACTTTGTCAGAAAATTTTATTTATAAAATTGGTGCATGGTCTCAGACTACATAAGCAGTACTTACTTGTATTAACAGTCAAAGGATAAACAGGGTAAAGTAAATAAATTGAATACTGCTTAGAGGTAAAATACCCTCATTTCAAAAAATATAAGAAAATGGTAAAAAGAAACATTACTTAGAATTACAAGTTATCCTTAAATATAAAGTCATAGTTTCCTATTTTGATTTTCTTTTTTTATTTTATTTTTTTAAAATTTTGGATTATCCCTGTATGATACATATTTTTATTATTCTGATTAAATATTTATTTAAAGTAGTCAACTAAATTACGTTTAAATAACTTTTATTAACCTGAAGCTTATTTCTATAGTTTAATTGGATTTATCTGTTACATAATGTATTTTTCTTGTTTGTTTTTTCCATTTCATTCCGCTATAACTTCGGGAATTTTGGTTAATATTTCTTCTGCACTCTCATAAAAACTTGAAACATTAGGCATTTAGGTTTAAAAAAATATATATACGTCAAAGAGAATTTTCTAAATGCATATTATTGTTAAAAAGAATATTTATGAAATTATAAAATCCTGTAAAATAGTATTATTGCAACAAACCAAAACTTGGTGGTTAGCCAAAAAATATAAACCAGTTTTTTACAAATATGCTTTAATTTGATAATAGTTATTTATGGTTATAGCTACTAAAAAAAAATAAATAAATACATAAATAATTCGTATAGCAGGCTACAACTTGGTTTCTTAGCATGACTTTTATTTCTAAATAAAAAAGTTTTCTTTTTAATATTTTGTTATATCTTTTGATTTACCTTGTATATTCTTTAATATAGAAAGTATTGTTTATTTCCTGTTCATTTACTAAACAAAAGGAATTTTAAGCTAGGCATTGACGTCTCGAAGACAATAAAAGTTTAGGTATAAGATGATGAGTAATGATAAAGCTGTCGACTCAAGTTCCCAGCTATTTGGTGGAAATCTGAAATTTACAAGAGATCAGTAGTAAACTTCAAAGTTGTTTTATTTTGCATATATTTCTGAGATGCAAATGGCCCATTTAAAAACCACTTTACCACAAAACTATAATTAATAATGTATAATAACCAAAGACAAGTATAATTTTCACTATAGGCGCACAAGCAATGTTAAATTTTTGGTAATAGATTTGGACTCTCGCTTACTGGAACGAGCGTCTATCAAGAGAAAATACGTTCACACGCTGCTATAATAAACGAACACTGTTGCCAAAGCTATAAAAATGATAACAGTAATTAATTATTTCTGTTTTAGGTTTTTTCGTTATTATGTACACAAAATATTATGTTTTTTCTTTATGAATCATATCATTTTGTGCAAGTTTTTTTTATCTCAAAGTAGTTTTTGAACTATAAGCTTTAACATTCTACCACGTTGTTTAATTAAAAGTTTTTGTAATTTTGCCGACTAATATAAGAAGTTAAATGCAAAGCTTAGCTGAAAAGCACCCAATTTTTTGGTGTTTGTTAATTGTAGGTCTGTATACATAATAATATAACAGTTTCTTCACACATAAGTGATACAATTAGGTACAAAATAAGGAGCTTTTAAAATAGTACTAAGCTCTAATGATTTCTGCTTTTAACATTTTTTTTTAAATAAATCATCTTTTGAACAAAAAATTTATAATTGTCGCTATTTTCTTTAAAACAAATGAAAAATTTTTGGATACTCCTAAAAATATCTTGGGATCCTTAAACCCGAAAATATATAGTAATCTCCGATGCTGTTTATTTTTCGCGATTTCAATACACCCTCATGGATGGCTATTATGAACTATCGGGTGGTAATTAAAAATTGGCTAATTTCCGCTTATACGTAGGCGGTGTCAAAAATTTCCGGCCTGAGGTAGATTGAAGCTTAAATTAAAAAAAAAACTGTTATCATTGTTTCTTACTTTAATACCCCTTAAGTTTAATACACCTATTATGTTGTTTGAAAAGCTTCTCTTTACCAGCAAAAAAATGGGTTTAGTAAAATGTTCCTTTATAGCTCTCAGAATCTCTTCATCACAACTAAATTATCTACCCCCTCCCTCCCCGGCTGATTTTCATTTGGTAAAGGAGTACTAATTGCTGGTAGCCTAATCTGAGCTATAGGATAAGTGATGAATTTCTCGAAATCCGCACTCTCTAAGAGCAGCCTTTACAACAACAGCTTTATGCTTTGGTGCGTTGTCATGTAATAAATGAACATTTGCAGTCAGGTTTTTCGGTCTTTTTTGTTTACTGGCGTCTCGTAGATAGTGTAATAAATAAAACTGCATATACTATTTGTCTACAGTGGTCTTTCCTTGTTTAAAGTTAATAAATTTTTACTTGTAACTTCAAAAAATGCAAAATATTTTTTTTTATTTGCCTTTTGCAGAGGCAGGGTTTTTAATTTTCGAGATCGGGATCACGTTTTAAAATTCCTGAATTAAAAACCAAATCCCGGGATTAACCCTAATAATATTTTTATTAAAAAATTTAACTTTATCAATGGCAAAAAAAACCACAAACATAAAAATATTTTTATAAAGTTACGTATTATAGGATAGGTAAGTAAAAAATCAAGACACACTTAAAACTTAAAAAAAAAACAAAAACAAAATCCTTTTTACGTTTTGCTTCGTAAAAATACAAACACGGGTTTTAAATACTCCAAGATTTACAGAGAAGCAAAAACATCTGGGGGTAGCAGGTTCCATAGTCTGGACACTCTAGGGATGAAGGAACGAACAAAGTGGGAAATACAGGGCCTCTCAAGTTGAACTGTAAGATAATGCATAAAAGTGGCATCACGTGTTGCTCTGTTGGGAGCTTCCAGAGAGGAAATTACACTGGCCAACTCATCAGAGCAGAAGCCGTGAAAGTACCTATAAAAGAGCGAAAGTTTCCCTACAGCCCGTCGGTGTGCAAAAGAAGAAGGCCTTCCTGTAAGCGTGGAATCCATAATAGAACAAACAGTTTTTCTTTGAATGAAATCAAAAATGGTAAAAATTTAGGAGATCCATTCCGGGATAAACGGTAAATTAGAAGGACAGAAATTTTTTAACGATAAATTTTCGCGCAATCTTATTTGGTCAAAGTACTTCGAAGAAAACTCTT
>JAHBCN010016546.1:0-19402 GCA_019359885.1 Listronotus oregonensis
AGAAACGGGTGTATAACATTGATAAATTGATAATTATAAACGTTATATCAAGAACTGATTGATGACGAAACAGTTTTATAAATTTTTTCAACAAAAAAATTCCGGGAAATTTTTTTTAATTGCCTTTTTGCGAAAGAAAATACCACATTTAGGAAATTAATAGATATCAGCGACTGAGAGCAAATAAAGCTACCAATGTTCTTACTATCCGTACCGCTTCCGACACGTCTTAGCCTGTCCGTCAAAAATATGTCACCAAGAAATTTTGACCGACACTGATTAAAGGGAATCTTTTAAAAAATTAATTTTAAAAATTTTATCTAGACGGAACAGATATGGAAGAGAATGAAACGGAAAGTATAATGAAAAACCATAAATCAAATTTTTCCCCATTGGTTACTACCAAATTGTTTTTCAATGAAATTTGCTTAACGTGGTAACCTATGCCTATCTAAAAACGGAAAAATTAAGTCACCCCAATAGAAAATTTTTATCAAGACATTTTTTAAAAACACCCCCTTGCAAATCCCCTAAAAAACTATTTTTGGGCGAAACAATATTGTATTAATCAGAATATTATTTAACCCAATTAAAGTGAATTAAAAATCAAGGATAACCCCTTTAAAATATATTTTTAGCGGTTTCCTTGAAAGTGTTAGACAATGTTATGGTTTCAATAACACTAAAATCTTGAACTTCCATTGTCTTTATTTGTTAATTGTTACTCAACGTTTCGGTTAGTGATGTATCTCCAACCGTTTTCAAGTGATAACTAAACACTTTTTTCAAAAGCTACGACTTATATATTATCCCTTTTTCAGCGAAGATTGACGGACTTTTTACGGTTCAGCAACATCTGCCAGATATTCGGAATATCGATACTAGGCTTGCTAAATACATTTTGGTTGTTTAAAATTATTACAGCTTTTTTAAATAAGTTTAGTTTTTGAAAACGGTTGGAGCTACATTACTAACCGAAATGCTGTGTAACAATTAACCTATAAGGACAATGGAAGTTCAGGATTTTAGTATTATTGATATTTTTATTGGTTTTGAAATCCTTAAAAATATTTTATTTGTTAAAAATTTTTTTTTTTAATTTTTTTTTTTTGGTGGGCATATCTTGACACTTTACGGATAAAGAAACGAATAAAGATAAGTTCAGAGCCTCAGCAAATGGACTGTGAAGGAATACATAAGGATGGCACATCGTGTTGCTCTGAATTGCTGAGAATCAATTATAACTATTTCCTTAAAGGAAAAGACGAAAAAATATACAAAAAAAAAAAAATCCGCTACAGATCATCCTAGCAAGAGAGGATTTTTTTTGCAAAAATCGGGTTTAAAAATGGGCAAACGGTTTGTACCGGTTAGGGTCATTACTGAAAGCGTAGAATCTCACTAATCCGCACTCTAAAACCCCCGATACGTCCAATAATCCGCCCCCCCGCCGCCCGCGCCTTTGCCATTTCCCTACACCACAAACATCAATTAAAGATTTTTTTAAACTATGACAGTTATTTTAAGGTTTTTTTGGTTATAAGAAAACGTATAGAACATAAACACAAAAACATTGTATTCCCTTTAAAAAATGTTTTTTTTTATTTTATTTTTTTACTTTCCCAACCCAAAAAGGAAAAGATTTTTCTGTATCTACAAAGTTATATTCCTTATAAATCTTTAAAAAAAATTAAAATTAGGCAGTGACTGATAAAGTAGGCATTTAGCAAGAAACATCGGAGAAATAGAAGTCTGTAAAAAAAGATCAGGAGTCACTACCTACTATGTGCAAGCAAAATTAAGACCATACCTCAAGGTTAGGAGAAAACGGTACAAATATAAAATCTTAGATTTTGGAGTATAGGTAGATATAGGAACCATTTTAAAATTGTCATAAAATATATATAATAAAGGTGCTTAAACTGGTTAAGTGAATCATCAAAATTCCAATCTGAAAAAATTTTAGAGATTTTTTAGACATTATTAAGTGCTTCAAATAATTTAATATGTGTTTGTTATTAACAGAAACAAAAATACCATAGAATAGTAGAGCAACTGTCTACAACATAGTATGTTAAAGTCGCCTACGGTTTGGCAAACAACGATAATTTAAAAATATTGATAATTTATCAAAAATCATTTAAATTACCCCACCATATAATGCCACAAACCGATTAAAACAAAAAAATGGTTTTTATTATTTATAAATATTATTTTTAAAAGTATTTAAAAAGGTTCAATAATAATTTTAATGGAAACATTCCACCCTCTAAAACCTCAGTATGGTTTTCCCCCAAAACATTGCACAAGACACCAGAAAAGCAGTTCAGCGGCACGAATCCGCGTCGTTCCCCAGTTTCGAAGTCAAAGGGTCTCAACCGTAAACCTATTTCAATATATTTAAACAGTACATATTTTATGAATCATGTGGCTGATGGCTTTAATCATGGACTCATTTTTAGAGTAAGATATATTTTTGGTTTCAATTTCTTATCTCAATCGGCTTCTTAAATCTGTTCCCATTAAACAAAACAACTTTACAACAAAATTATATGGGCCCCATTAAACTTAACTTATATTTATAAATTTTCATCTTAACAATTGGATTAACCCAAAGAAAAACATCAAATTTTTTTGGAAATTGAAAATTTTGGTATTTTTGACGGATCTAAAAGAAATTTTCGTTATAAAATGCCATCTTTGATACAGTCGATGCTTTCCCTTCTGTACTTACTATCTAGTGCCCCCTTTTTTCCCCTTTCATTTATCTGGAGCGGCCTCAGTTCCCACTTTGTGAGTTTCTTCATCCGTATCTAGACCGTGGAACCGAGGTTTCTTTTTCCTTCCAAACCGCCCGAAATCCCTACTACCCTTTTTCCCAAAAATAAAAAAAAAATAACACTTCACGAGAAAATTAAAGCTTGGGACAGTCCAAAGGTTTAGGCCAATTTAAAATTTTTGGGGGTTTTGGGGAGAAGGAAAATTGCTCCGGTTTCCCGGTTCCGTAGTCTGACACTTCGGCAAGGATTCCGAAAAAAAAAAGATTTCCCAGTCCGTCCTGACTGGAAATTTTTTATTAACGTTTTCCGAAAAAAAAGTATCGCATGCAAAGGGGCGCGAAGTCCGATATGAGACTGCAACTTTCATCAATAAGACCCAGTGCCAGCTAATGGATTTTCAAAATTTTTTATCTAAAAGTGAGACATGAGAACCACACTAAATTTTCCAGATGCTATTGGCCTTGGGGGGGACACTGGTAAAAAAAATTGAAAGCTAGTAAATAATCGACTATTAGAAGCAAATCCTCTTTTTGTATTTTTTTCGTGAATTTAATCAAATATTATCGTCAAAACTCATATTTCTCTAATTTATCTATGATTTTCTCATGCCTGGGGAGTGGCGCCTCCTACAACACTTAGCATTCTTGACTCCATTCAAAGAAGAGCTGTTCGTCTTATTAATGTTCCCACATTTACAGCAAAACTTCCTTCCGTTGCCCACCGACGGGCTGTAAGGTATCTGTCGCTCTTTTATAGGTATTTTCATGGCTCCGAAGAGTTGGCGAGTATAATTCCTCTTTTGGCAGCTCCCAGCAGAGAAACACGTAGTGCCACATTTATACATCCTTTTAGAATCCAACTTAAGAGTCTCCCAACTTCCAACTTTGTTTGTTCCTTTATCCCTGTCCAGACTATGAAACCTGCAACACGCAGAAGTTTTCCCTTTTTTTCCAGATCTTCAAATATTTAAGTTTTGTGGAATAAATTCCCCTTTACCACACTTCAGACAGTCACGGGACAGTACGGCCACAGACTTCGTGGACTGTCCCAAGATAAAAAAATTGTGTGAAGAGTGAAAATAGTTTTATTCCTTGCATCGATAGCCTTATCTATGTATAAATGTATCATTTTTATTATTTCATGTTCAAATTCCTTTTAGGTTCTTTAATAAAATATTTTTAAGTGTATTACTAATATATTTTGTAAAAAATAAATTATGACGATATTACGAGTCTATCGATTCCTATAATTTAAAATGCAAAAATATTTCTTTGTACAGCATTAAGAGGGTTCCGTGTTTATTTTTCCTGTTAAAAAGGGTTCCATATGTGAAAAGTTTGAAAACGCTGCTCTAGGGATAAAAGAACGAACAAGGTGGGAAGTTCGGGGCCTCAAGTTGGATGAAAGGTGCATAAAAGTGGCACTACGTGTTGGTTGTTGAGAGCTGTCAAAGAAGGAATTATACTGGCCAACTCTTCTCGGAGCTCATTAATAAGACGAACAGCTTTTCTTTGAATGGAGTCAAGAATGCAAAGTGTTGTAGGAGACGCCATTCCCAGGCGTGAGAACAATATTCAAAAGGGGGGGTCTGATCTGGGATACATACAAAGTATGCAGATTAGAATTAGAGAAATACTTTCTGTCGAAAAAGGAACCAAGCTTTTTTAAAGCTGCTGAGGCTATGAATGTAATGTGTTTGTGCCAGTTAGTAACTTAGCAATTGTAAAGAACAAAATTTGAATGTTTAACAAAATGTCAGATTTTGACAGGTTGCCTACTAAAATCATTGAATAACACTGACAATGACGTTTTGTTAAACATTCTAAACCGTTGTTAACTTTTAACAATAGGGTATTTTCACTCAATTGATATTGATAATGTTGTGTGTAAAAATTAAAAGTAGAAACACAATTAAGCAAAACCTGCTAAATAACACGGAAAAATACAAACCCCTTACTTTTCTATTTAAGGTTTAATTTCTTGTAATTTAAATAGCCCGCCATTTCCCCCCAAACCCAAACAAATTTAACATGGATGCCAAGTCTGTTTAGCAACTATCGATGTCGAAATCGTATCGATTTTAATGAAATGCTAAAATGCGAAATGCTTTTTAGACTTTACACTAAAACACAGCCAAAAATACCTAAATATTTAATTGAATAAAAATAAAAACTTACATCAAAATGGTTTTCACAACAATAATAGGCATGTCCTTTGGGGTTTTTCAATAGTACAGCAGACATCGGGTTTTCTCCCATCGTCTTGTTTTGAAAAGAAAAGAATATTTTTGAAGATCCTAAACTCGGCCGGCTTCTTTTTGCAAATAATAACAATACACTTTTTTTCATTTTTAATAAAAAAACGGAAATTTACTGTAAAAAGGGTTCATACAAGGAAAGTTTAAAAAATAATAACTATAGTAATAAATTGGAATATTTGGGAAAAAACACACACTATTTCAAATTAGAAATTATTAATAAATAAGAGGTTACAGGTTAAACAGGTTACATTGACAATATGACAAATTTACAGGAAAAGCCAACTTTGTAGATGTTGCGATATCGATATTTATGACAAAGTATCGAATAACAAAAGCGAAACAAAGAGAAATTCCACCAATAAAAAATTTGGGCTTTTCAGGGGCCCACAAAAATTTAAATTAAAATTGATTTTTAGGGGTTTTCCAGGCCAAAAAATGGGAAAAATATTTTTGCCTTTATTTTCATGTGGCTTTGCAATAAGCTAATAAAAAAATATGAAAAACGCCTATTGCTAAGTCCATTGCTAAATTTAACAACGCGATCATCACTCGGCCGTAAAAGTTGCAATTTTCCTTCTTTCCTGAAGCTGCTTGTTTAACTTAGTTGAGGTGTATCTCTACATAGCGCATTCTATGCTGGCTATATTAAACTCATAACCCCAGTTAGTTTAGGAATAATTTCAAGCATTTCCATAGCATAACACCCGACAATTACCCACAGATTTAGCATTATATCCCTAAATGAAAGACCACCCTATATAAATTGTGCCAGTTTGTTTTCCTTTTCCTCTCGTTTGGGTCTGTTCGCTGTGGCCATTGTTATTCGTTGCCACGGTAGATGCAGCGCATGCTCTACTTACCGCGTTATTATGTAAAACCTTTAATTGATGTGAATTCACCGTTTTAGCGTCGCTCGTTCAAATCTCTTATGTAAGGTATTGTTTCTGGGTTTAATTTTTGGCAATTAGTCAGTAGTGGTTTGAGATTTTTTAGTCAGGGGGGTTTAACTTTTTTAAAACCCTTAAATTTATTAGGGTAATTTCCGGGGGGGTTTCAATAGGGTTTGGGTTACTGTTAAAAAATAAAAGGAATAAAACAAAGGTTATAAGTGAAAATGAAATTTTTTTTTTCTTCTTTTAAAAACAGTCCTTAGTTTTATAAAAACTAGAATAATTCGGGGAGAGATGGCCAGTGCTTTTTTGTTTCCGGCATTTTTTCTTATTTCCGCAAAATAAACACATTTAATCAAATTCGTCCAATTTTCCTCAATATTACAGGGAAAACCCCTCTTTCAAAAATCCAAATTTAAGATGGGGATCCCTTTTAAATTTTCCAAACCTCTTTAAAATTTCTTTATTCCTAACTTTTACAAATAAATATAGTTTTATTGAGGGTAAGTTTTTTTTCATTTGCTATTCCCGACACTTACCAAGTTAACGTTTCCGAAAAAGTTTTGTTTGGCCAGGTTTTGCATCAGAATTTTTTTTTGGGGGTTTTCTGGCATCTTTGCCCAAAAACCTACCCCAAAATCCGTTTTTTTTTTTTTCCCTTTATGTTTCAAGCAGGGGGAAAAATTTACCCTTGATTGCAACAAGAAAGACTGTGATGGTTTCCCTTTTCTTCGAAGTCGTTGTAGCTATTGCCTTGGAGTTCCCTTTCAGCCAAAACATGTCCGGACAATTGTTAAGGGTTTTAATCCAATTTTACATGTTAAAAAAGTTTCAAATTTTACAGAGTTTTTCCCGCACCTCAAAAAAACCATTTATTTTGGCTTTTCATTCCTGGCTTCTCAATGGTAATCCTTTAAATTTCAATTAAGGGTGGATTCCTTTTTTAAAAATAATTGAGCCAGTCATAGTATTATAGTATGATTAAACCTATTTAACTGCAGCTGCTAGGCAAAGTAAAAAGGTTTATTTTTGTATCCTCAATTATTAAGGAAAATTCTTTAGACTTCTTTTCAATGATGTGTTCAAGTTCCTTCCTTGTCAGCACCAAAAGTCGAAGATAAAAGAATGGAAGCTGTTTAGGTCGTCAGAACTATATTTTGAAATGAAACAATTTCAGCTTTAAGGTTTTCTTTTTCCAAGTTCCCGAACAGCAGTGGTTTTGCACGTAAACATTAGGCATCTTAAAACATAATACAAAATAATATCTGGTGTAAAAAGCGGTTTAAATTTTATGGCCATCTATTCCAATAAAACTTGGCCATCTGGCCAATATTTCGGAGAGATAGCCATAGCTGCTTTAAAAAAACTGGAGGAGAAATTGTTTATTTTGCAATAAAAGTACAAAACAAGTTCTTTTTGTCGCCACCTAAGATAGTCCAAATTAAAAAAAAAATATTGGCATGTAGTTAAAAAACAAAAGACGGTTTCTTTTAAATTTAAAAGCTAGAAAAATATTTAAATGCTAACAGTTTGAGCTAGTTAATAGTTTTTTTTTTATGATTTAAAGAAAAAAATTTTGATTTTTAAAAAAAATTTTTTTGGCTTAATTAATGTTTTTTTTACAATTTTTATTTTAAAATTTCCAAGAACCCCCCAATCTAAAATACTGAAGTTGCAGACTAGGTCCGGGGTCACCGTGAAGACCCCTTTTATCCATTTTTTTTCCCAGGAGCTACAAATTTGGGAAACTTTATTGAAATTTCTAAAACCATTTAGTACGTTTTTGCTAAATATAGATATTAATTAGGTATATTTACAATTCCACCAGATTAAAAAAACATTAAATATTTGTTCTCAGGGTTCTTTAAATGTTTATGATTATTTTATTTAAAGGAAAAAAAAGCGAAATAAATAAAAACCATTTCTTTTGCACTCTTTTGTATAGCAGATAATGTTCATTTTACAAAAACCTAATTATTTAATGGCCTGGAGTATTAGCTTATATATGAAAAAAACCATGTGAAGCCTAAACAAAGAATAACCGCATTTTTTATGTTATGAGACAGAGAAGAGGGGAGAGTATTAAATTTAAAACAATTTTCAAAAAATAAGACGAAATCTAATTTTTTTCTATGATTAAAAAAAATATTTGATTAAAAAAAAATCTTATAGAAAATTTTAAAAATTTATTTATTTAACTTAAAATATTACCTTTTTTTTTTAGTTTTTATATTTCTATATCAAAATTAGAAAATTATGTTTTAAAAAAAAAAAAAATTTTAAATTTAAGTTTATAGTAAATAATCAACCCCCCATTGCATTAAAAATTTGGTATATAGGGCGTTTGTCTATTTCTGCAACAAAATTATTGATTTTGGACGTGCGTATCAAATTTGTCAAATTAGTTTGTTCTGCGTTTACGCGTTTTTCATAATTGTAGTTTGTGTTAGAAAAAGTTTTATAATATTTACAAATTTGTTATTAATGCCCAAGTACAGACAGTGCTAGAGCAAGAAGTTCTTTTAGAAATTTGCAGTAAAAAGGTAAAAATTTGTTTGTTTCGTAGTTAGTGTTAGGCAATGCTCTTATATAATATTATTTTTAAATTTTTTTTGAGACACAATGGATAAAAAGAATATGGTTATCTTTTTTATTACTATAAGCTATACTAAATTTTAAATGAAAGGACCCTTTTTTATGGAAAAGGGATTTTGGTAATTTTTTCTTCAAACTTTTAACTGATATTTTAACACGAATCACGGCACAAAACCCAAACTCCTTAAAATCATTTTTAAAGGTCACTGGGATTTTTTTTATAAAAATGGGTTTGGCCAATTGTTTTCAAACTTTGTACAGTAATAAATGTCAACAGCGTTTAAAAAGTCTTTTTGGGCAAAAGAAAAAAAACCCCTCAACCCCCCAAAAAATCACCTTTAAAGGTCACTAAAGTTTTTTTAAATGGAAAATGGGTTTTCGGCCAATTTTTTTCCCTTTTGCATATTGATGGGTTGAACATGCTAATCAAAAGTCTAGGGATACAAATTCAAAAACCCCCCCAAACCCCCCCTAAAATTCCCCAAAGGTCACTGGAGATGGTTTTGACTGATGGGTTTGGGGAATTGAAGCCATACCAATAGTTACAGGCTATAGCCTGACCCCTGTACCGGGAGGGGGGGGGTAAAGGATTTTGGATAGTATTTCGTGACCTTACCACAGGAAGAAATTGTTTTAAAACCCGTTTAAAACCGGGGAAAAAAACTTCATAGGCATCCCTTTGGGGGGGGGTAGTGGGTATCCAATTATTGGGGTTGGAGAGTAACAGTGGCCATAAACCCAGAATAAAATTCATGATAAAATGGCTTCGCCTTTTGGGCAACAAGGGGAGACTTTAGTTTTTGGTGAGATTGGGTCTGGAGTCAGGCGAGGAGGTGTTGGGGTGGGGGGGATTCATACCCCAAGAAATGCGGTATGGGGATGTCAAGACTTTTTAGCTATGTAAGTGACTAAATTCGACAACACTTTAAAAAAATTTTGCAAAGAATTCCAAATCAGTCAAAATCATCCCACTGACCTTTTAGGGTGACTTTGGAGGAGTTGGGGGATTTGTGGTTTTTTTGTGCGTGGAGACTTTTGATCAGGGGTTGGGGAAATTTTTACTATGCAAAGTTTGAAAAGAATTTCCGAAACCCATTTTTTATAAGAAAAAACCAGTGACCTTTTTTGGGTGATTTTTGGGGGGTTGGAGGGGTTTTTGGGTTTTGTGCCTGTGAAGACTTTTGATCAGGGTGTTGAGAACTATCACTATGCAAAGTTTGTAAACAACCAAACACATTTTCCATAAGAAACTATATTTTATATACACACCCGTCAAAGAATTTTTATTAATATCATTATTATTATAACTATGATAACGCTACAGTTTGCAAATATTGATTTTATGTTTTGGCATTGCAGGTTTTATTGTTACCTTTTTTATTTTTTAATATAAATCGCATTCTGTCATAAGAGAGTTTAAAGAGCACTATCGGAAAAGCTCTGAAGGATAGCCTTTCATCGGTTGCTACCTGGGCAACAACTAGCCCGCGCCCAAAGGCCCCTGAACAAGGAAACTAAAGTATATATACATATATATATATATATATATATATAATATATATATATATATATATATATATATATATATATATATATATATATATTATAATATATATATATATATATATATATATATATGCATTGTATATTTATGTAGCATAAGATATTTAACAAATTTATGTATGAATAAAGCTTTTTTTTTGAGTTGAGTTGAGAGAGCCTCTTAGCCGTGAAGACCCGAGTTCGACCCCCACTGTCCATTGGACATTTTCTATCCACCTCGAACAATGGCAATCCACTGTGTGTAACTTATTTTTATCACACCCCACAATTTTTCATGCTTTTTTTTTGTTTTTAAAAGAAAGGTCTTATTATATATTTAAAAAATACCTTATATGTTTTTCTTGAAAAATAAAACTTCTTCCCTTTTTGACTTTGAATTTTTTAAATTTTAAATTTGAAAAAAAAGCTAACGATTAACAAGCCGTAGCTCGGTATGTATTGGTTGTAGAGAAAAAAAAAAAAATCTTTTTTTTTATAAGCCACAATTTTTTTTACAGTTTTTGATAAAATATATTTTAGAGTAATTCGTAAAAACCCATTAAAAACGTTGTTTTTTTTCTAAAAATTTTTACTTTCAATCGCGAATAACTCAAAAAATATTTTTTTAAAAAAAAACTGTAAAACCTTTCTACTTAAAATTACTTTCTTCATCGATTCCTGTATTAAATTTAAAAAAAAATTTCCACCCCCTTTTTCGTACTATGGGAAAAATTTCTAAGTAAGCTAAATAAGCTACTTACTACTAGCACTAAGCTTTTTAAAATTCAAGACCTTAATTATGTGGCCAGATTAAAGGGTGTTATTAAATTTGGGTTTAAATTTTTAACAAAAAATTTATATAGATTTGTTTTTTAATAGCACTAAAATAATAGGACTTCCATTGTCTTTATTTGTTAAGGGGTACAAACGTTTCGGCATAGTTTAAAGAATATACAATATATGAGATAGGTCATTGCATATAAACCTTTGATGTTTTGGGTTCAAAAAAATTTTCCCCATAACTACAAATCGGGGTAGATATCATCCCCGAGTAAATTTTAATAAGTAAATAAAAAAGTAAAATCGTAATGTACTTTGAAATATTTTTATATCTGTTAAATTCATCTTTTTTTTTATATTTTTCAAAGAGGAATAAAATAGATTCTTGAAAACCAATATTTTTTATTTATTGATTTTTTTCCCTTGATATTTTTAATTTGTTTGGATTTTCAAATGCCCAAATAATAGACTTTTTTGCAAAACATCACGATGTATATTTTTTTTTTAAAACCATTAGTGTTCCCCATAAAACCCCGTTGGAATTTAAAAAACGGTTGTTTAGAAAAATAGTTATAATTTTTGTCTGTTAAATAGTGGTTTGGCTTTTTTAAGACACAGATCAATTTTTAATTAACTAAATCTTTATAACATTAAATTTGGTTTTCATCATTCCCTTTGGTAACAAAACGAAAAATTTTGGTATTCATATGTCGGACTACTGCTTTAGAAGATTTTAAGAGAAAAATCTCGTGGGTTAAATGTTTACCCCCGGGTTTGAGTTTACATGTAAAAAAAAATGGTTTACAGTTCTATGGGTTATTTTTTCATTACAAATAAACAAATAAATATTTATTTATGTTTTACCTATCTATTATTGATCTATAATACCTTAGAAACGGAATATGTTATGATAGCAATAATACCTGCTATCACACCTAGATATAAGCGGGCATTATATAATGCCCGGTTATAATCCTAATGCGCTAATATGGAAATTTTATTGCTTATCCAATTTTATTTCTCTCACAATAAAGATCAAGTTTATACAAAAAAAAATTTTTTTCTTTAAACAATGCTAAAAATTAAACTTTATTTCCAAAATAAAAATTACAATTTTGAAATGTCCCGGAAAATGTAGCTGACCCCACTATAGAATGGTCGGTGTTTTTTGTGATGGTAGCAGCGGTGGTAGCACTAACGTATTTTGTATAGAAGAACAGTCCATTAAAGAATTTTCAATAGTCGATACGGAATTAACTGGAATTGGCAATCATTTTGGCTACTTTGTTTTTGGATGAAATACTTTCTTCTATATATTCTTCAGCTACTGAAGAGCTTTTCCTTTTCCATGTCGTTTTAGCGTTTCAAACGAAGCACCTGCCTCAACAAGTAAAGTTGACGATGTGCGACGCAAACAGTGGCCGGTGTAAGCTTCGCCTTATCCAGTTTTAAAAATTTTGCGATCAATGTTGGGACGCTTCCTATGGTTTTTTTTCCAATGGGTTGTACTGTACATCGACCCTTTCTATAGGTAAGAAAGAATCTTCGCTCCTTTATTCCAGCTGGTCTTAATGTTGTGTAATTTTTTATTAAATTTAAAGCGCCTAAATCTCTTCAATGATAGTAAAACTTTTTGAAGTTGAAGTTTTAGTTTCTGGTATAACCAAGACTGTTCCTCTATCTTCAATGTCATCAATGGTCATTTTGACCAACTCATCTCGTCTTAAACCTCCAAAAACACCCATTACCAATATGACTTTGTGTACCAAGTAGATATCATCAGGAGCCTTCTTAATAAATTTTAATATTTGTTCTCCTTCCAAAACTTTAGACTTCTTCGGGACGTATCCTTTCGACTTAACTTTAAAAAGATATGAGACGATGGTATTGCGAAATGTCTATATTTTCATAGACCATCAACGTAGACCTTAGGGTGGAATACTTGGTCCAGAGAGAGTTCGGACTGTATTTTTCCGACTAAAAATAATAAAGTTTGTTAAACATATGTATTAAAATAAAATCAATAACTTACCAGTTCCTGAAATATGCCATTAAAACGTTTTCGGTTATTTGAAAATTGCGTTCGCATCTTTCCAAATACCAAATATGCCATACTCCCGATCATACTGTTGCCTTGATTTAACTGGCAAAAGATTTTCGGTCGCTTTTATGGCCTTTTTCTTATATTTTGTGGAATTTCTTCCATTTTAACAAATCGTTAAATAAAAAATGCCAACTGACTAACTGACAGAAACATCAAAGTCAAACTTAACACCAGTCATTATCTACTTACGTATACAGGTACAGGTGCAACTTATTTTTTATATTGCGAATAAATAATGTAATTAGTCATTGAAAAACTCTTTTTTGGGTAAAACATAAAGCATTGTATGCACCACGGGCTTTACTGGACTATAATGCCCATCAGGTCGAAATCGACCTTCAGGGCATTATAGTCCCAGTAACGCCCTTGATACATAAATAGCTATTATCTATCTATCTATTGTATAATGTAAAGCAAAATGAAAATTTATTATAAACATTTAAAAAGGTCAACCGGACTTTCACGGATATTAATGGGTCCCTAGCAAAATGTGTAGATATGCACAACATTTTTATTTGTGTATTAGGAGCGCAAAATGAAATATTGCAGATTTTTTTATCTTGAGATAGTCCACGAAGGGCGAAGGCCTAAATACCAACGTACCGTGGGTGTCTTAAGTATGGTATTATGAAGTCTGTTGACACGAGACCTAAATACTTGGGAATTTAAATGAGAATTCAAAATTTCTGGTGGTAGTAGGTTCCACAGTCTGGACACTCTAGAACCAATAAAGTGCAAAGTTCTGGGTCTCTTAAGCTAGACTGTAAAATAATGCATAAGTACGATAATGCCTGTCGTCTATTGAGAACTGTCAGGGGTGGAACTATACTGGCCAACTTCTTAAAGCAGAAGTCTTAAAAATTACTATAAAAAGCGACAGATCCCCTACAGCTCGCCGGTGGGTGAAAGAAGAATACTTTCCTGTAAGCATGGAATCATTAATAGGATGAATGGCCCTTCTCTAAAGGAAATCAAGAATGCTAAGAGTTGTGGGAGACGCCATTCCTTAGACATGAGAACAATACTCTAAAGATGGTCTTATTATACATTAGAAGGTATACATAGGAATTTTACTCAAGTTTTCAATAGAGCAAATGTTAAAATTTACCCTCTCTAGCAGGCTTACTGGGTAAACCTACAGATGGAATCGCATATGAATGAATACGACTCCTAAAACGGTTTGAAAAATCCTCATCTTTAAAAAAACACAAACTTTAATACGGTTCTGACATTGTTGTAGCCTATAATTAGCAAATTTGTGGAACTCAGTGAATCCCAAAGCACTTTACCAAGCTTGACATTTGAAAGTTTAATATATTTTCAATACAAATACCAATAAAATAGTCTAATCTATATGATTTATATTAATATGGTCCTTTACGCATCTAAAAAACGATAAATTATCTTTAATTTTACTTTCACAATTATCCTTTGAACAAATATTACCAGACATATTCAACAACTTTTTGGGTACACGATATACCAAAGCACAAGGCTATAGCAAAACGATTTCTGGCGCACTGCGTATCAGTCGGCATCACACCATAGACTGGTAGGAATATATTGGTCAGGCGGGGATAAGAGGGGTGTGTTTTGAGAGCCGCCACGAGTGACAAAACTCATATATTTTATATTCTTTAAACTATGGTTTCGGTTAGTAATGCAGCTTTCTCTCAGTTACCATTTGAAAACGTTTGGAGAACCGAAAGGTTGTGGTGTGTACCACTTAACAAATAAAAACAATGCAAGTCCAAGATTTTAGTGTTATTCAAACCAAAACAGTCTACCATATTAAAAATAATATTTTCCCTAAATAAATTACTAGAAGACGCAAATTAGTATTATGGAGAAACTTGTGACACATTCTATGACTCCCAGGGTTTAATTTTTTATTTATATATATATATATATATATATATATATATATATATATATATATATATATATATATATATATAAAAACATCTTTTAAATTTAATTGTAAATAATGAAACTTTACAATGCGTTAGTGTGGCAAAAAATCTGGGCGTGGTAATTGATGTTGATCTAAGATTTTCTGAGCATATAGATAACTGTATAAAAAAGCATATATTAATCTTAAACTTATTTATAAACAAAGACATCTTTTAAATGAAAAAATCAGGAAAATCTTATGTGACGCATTAGTGCTATCGAACTTTACCTTTTGTGATTCCGTCTATGGTCCTTGTCTGGTGGAAAGTGACAAAAGGCGCATTCACAAATACAAAACTGTTGTGTTCGTTTAATAGGTGGAATTAGAAAGTATGACAGTGGCGTAAGTGCAAAACTAAGGGAGATTGGATTGATGAAAATGGATGAACGTAGGTTGCTTAATAGCTTAGTTTTGTATCATAAAGTTATTTATAAAAAACTTCCTACTTATTTGTATCAAAAATTAAATTCAGGTATGATTCACATAACTTAGATCTAAGACATAAATACATAATAACTCCTCCATTACACCGAACAACACTATTCGACGTTCATTTACCTATCAAATAGCTGTAACATTTAATAATATACCAGCTAAAATTAAAACTCTGAACCCACTCAATTTCAAATACAAAGTGAAAACTTTTTTTTTTTTATATATATATATATATATATATATATATATATATATATATATATATATATATATATATATATATATATATATATATATATATATATATATATATATATATATATATATATATATATATGAATTGTTGTTACTCACATTCATGTGTGAGGCATGTTCAAATAGTTGCCAACGTTTGTTAAAAACGATGGACTTATAAGCTTTACATAAGATGAAGAAGGAAAACATGCTGTTTTCCAGTGGCAATCAAACAATAAGTTTTCCTATTTTTCTTACTTGTGGTTAGTTGTGGTTAGTTGTTCCCAAAAAAATTATGAACGTATTATTGTTATTTGGTTGTCAGTCTTTTTGAAGTTTTTTGGAAAAAATATGGAAAGCAAAAAACGTTTTTCTGGGTTTTTAAACCCACAAGCCAAGCAAATGGTAATAAATCTTACCAACTATTTTACCCAACACGACGATATGGCAATAACCACCGAAGATAGGTTGCTGAAAGTATCAGAAGCTTTAGGAATTAGGTACAGTTCTGTTAGAAATATTATTCGGGAGAAACACGCAAATGTAGTGCCAAAGAAAGCTGAAAAACGTAAACGAAAAAAGCCAAAAACTGAGGATCTACGTGAAACCCAGAAAATGAATTTACATGATACAATTTATAATTTATATGCAAAGAAAATTCCTGTAACGTTAAAATCTCTAAAAGACGTTTTGAAGGAACGAGGTGTTTTGGATATTGGGCGAAATTCATTGTCTAAATTAGTGAAAAATTTATGTTTTCGCTACAGGAAGGACTGTAATAGGAGATACTTATGGGAGAAACCAGAAATTGCTAGTTAACGCCTGTAATTTTTGAAAAAATATATGGAGAATCACACTTCACAATTTAGGGATGTAGTTTTTTTGGGGCTCTGCCGTGGTGGATTATTACTTCCCTAACTCCAAACAGAAAGCGGACAGAACCGCTTTCACAGGGAAAAGTGACAAGGGTGCACTGACCAAGACGGGTAAATCCGTTTCGAAAGGTGCCCCTAAAGTCACAAGCAGACGGGGGTGCGCTGACCGAAGCGGGTAAATCCGCTTTGAAGGGTGCCCCTAAATTCACGAGCACCGGTTTCAGGGGGAGGGGTAAATCCATCCCCAACAAACAGGGGTTTGGAACATCTGGTTTCTGTAACAAGGACCTGGTAGCTAGCCACGTCACTATCCCGGAAGAGGAAGGCATGACGGATTTGATCGTCTGTTCATCAAACTTTCCAAGAGAGAGGGACACCAGAGCCCATATTATGCTCGTGTCCGGCAGCGGCACGACTAAAATTCCCAGTCCTCGGCAAGGGACCAAGGGAGGTGAAAGAGCTCTCCCACAATTTGATTATCGGACTCAAGTCTGATCCTATTGGGAAAAATATAAAAAGTTGTGACCCACAATAGACCGAGCGATCGCGGTGGAGGGTTTAAAACCCACTCACTTTACCTCACCTACTCAAGTCGGCAGAAAAATAAACTAATCAGTCATAGTTATATACTCGGTAATTTAAATAAGCTTAATGGGATGGTCGAGCTTATTTGCTTGAGACAAGTTTGTCAAAATCAGGTTCAATATTCAAAAGTTGGATCTGCAAAACTGTTTCAGGATTAAGTTTACTGCTTTGATCAGTCTTTATAATGACATACTTAGAAAGTCCTACTTCACAACAATAGGTTGTGAGGTGTGGTTTACAGCACAACTGGCAACTTCTGGGTATTCACATTTAAGTTGGGCCCATAACCCAAATTAGTCTAGGAGGAATCGGCGCATGAGTACCGGAAACTATTCCTCCTCAATTTTTTTATATGATCCTCTTTAAATTGTCTTTCTGATGATATAAATGCATGTAGCCATGGGGCAACCTGGTGCCATATTGTTTAAAAAATTGCAAGAAATTGTTATTTTCCAACTGGATAATTTTTTAAATATTTTTTTAACACTGAAGTACAAATAAAAAAAAGTCCTATGACTTTTTACGATAAAGTTAATATGTTTGGAGATATAAATTTTTTTAATTTCGAAAATTCTCAAATATGGGTACTTTTGACTTTGAAAAATATATTTTAAAAAAAATATTTATTTTTTGTTCTTTATATGATAGTTAATAATATCCTGATTTGAAAAAAATTCATTGCTTATACCTGTTTTTTGATTGTTTATTACGCGCGCTCACAAGTAAAATAAAGCTAATAACTTTTATAATTATTAATAACATTGCTCCCTTTAACAATTTTAAAGTTTATAAATAAGTTTTTGAGGCAAATGCAAAATAATGATTCAGGACACAGAGAGCCTGATGCAGCATATAAGTCAGAGACAACGCGGAGATTCTTAAAGGTAAGGGACGCATACTTGTGATCGCGCGTAATAAACAATCAAAAAACAGATATAAACAATGAAATTTTTTCAAATCTCAATTCAGGATAATATTAACTATTGTATAAAGAATAAAAATAAATATTTATTATATTTTATTCTTTTTTTATGTATTTTTCCTGTGTCAAAAGTACCCAAATTTAAGATTTATAGGACCTTTAAAAATTCATATCTCCAAAAATATTAACATTATCCTAAAAAGTCATAGGACCTTTTTTATTTGTATTCTAATAAAGTATATTTAAAAAAATGTCCGGTTAGAAAATAACAATTCCTTGTAATTGTTTAAACAATATGGCACCAGGTTGCCCCATGGCAACATGCATTTATATCATCAGTAGGGTAATTTAAAGAGGATCATGTAAAGAAATTGAAGTGGAATGGTTTTCGGTACTCATCCCCCGAATCTTCCTGGACTAAATCAAGTAGCCAAGCTAAAAGTAGTTTTTAGGTTTCCAGCAACTGTCAATATCAATAAGATGTAAGAATAGGCGTGTTGTTAAATTCATCAGATGGTTTAGCGCTAAAATCTATCGTGACGTCACACTAGATTACCGCTAGTTTTATCCTTGTCCATATACTACTAAAACAACGGCCATCTTTCTTTGGGTTCTCCATCAATTAATTTAAAAAAAGGCTTGATGAACAGCGATTAGGGGCACGATTTACGTGAATTTAACAACACGTCTTATAATTGATATTAAAATATTGTAAATTTTAGACCTATTAGTTTAATCATTGTATGGGTAAAACTTGCATATCGGTTTTCTTCTATTTTTGGATTATTTGGCAAAATTTTTATATAGTCATATTCTAGGTCCTCAGGGATTGCAAATATACTGGCGGAGAAGAGAAATTATGTGTTTAATATTTTTTATTTTGATTTTAAGATTTAAAATTACCATTGATTTTCTCCATATAATGGGAAAAATCCCTTTTGACAAGAAAGTCAGCGTGCAGTGTTGCCAAATGGATGTCTGTTTTAATACGTCCCCAAATTTTCACGTCTGAAATATAATTGGGGAAAATAAAAAGCCTTTTAACAGGAGAGCTATCTAGAGAAAAATATTCCACAATAAGCATGCGCGGTCTTTTTTAAACGTCCCCAATTTCGACAAATTTAAAAGTTCTATCGGTCATGGTTAGTTCTGGTTAGCAAAGCAGCTTTTTATTTTCCCTTTATTTTCCCCAATTATATTTTAGAGGAAAATGCGGGGACGTATTAAAAGGACCCTCCTGCTTTTCTAACCAGAATTAACCCTGATCGCCTTTTAAAAAAATCAAACGCCCTTAGTTGGTCTGGTTAGTTTTGGTTAGAATTTCAGACAAACAAAAAGCCCAAAGTTCTAGTCTATGGTTTGTTTGGTAGCAAAAAGGGGGGTATTTAAAAAAGGCCGTCCTGTTTTTCCCAAATTTTTAAACCCTGACCACCTGGTAAATTAAAA
>JAHBCN010016547.1:0-19351 GCA_019359885.1 Listronotus oregonensis
AATACCATTTACTAAATTACCTTTCTTTTAATCAGCCAACGCCTGTCTTGGTATAGGTCTTTACAATCACTTTAACACCCACCTTTCTTACCTTTTAACTTTATGTAGAAAATGTCAATTTAAATTTGACACAGATAATTATTTAAAGTAGCCTTAATAAGTTAAAAATATACACCTTAAACTAAACCTTATAATTTGAGTTGGTTACAAAAAAAGATATGATAGCCAATTTTCCTGCGCTAATACGGAGAAAGTAGTATTGCACTACCATAAAAAACTGAAATTTTTATCAATCATCTTAATAGAACATTTCGGCGGTTTTCCCAAAAATGCTAAAGATTTATTTTTACTTTTCTAAGGTAAGAAAACAGAGAACTTTACAGCTATGGGTTATCTCAACGGCACACATAGTTGTACTGTCATTTCCTCGCTCTACCGCCGCACGGCCTCCGCTTTGGACGCTCAAAAGTAACTCGGTTTGTTTGTTAAGATATTTTTAGACTGGTAAAAGGAATTTTTAAGAATGATTTGCGTTTATTAAGACGGTTTTGTCACAATTATAAGGGATTAAATTTAGGTTTTTATTATTTTATAAAAATTAAAAAGGAATGTTAGCGTACTTGTGGGTAAAAAAATGCTTCCAGGTTGCAAGACGTGTTTCTGCAATAATTACCATACCAACCATATCATAAGTGCTTTATATTTATAGTTCACACTTGTATTTTTTTAATCTGGGTTAAGTTCAAAAGTTTTTACATGCTAACCAGGGATTTTTTCTAATGTAAAATAAATCAAATTATTTTAAAAAGTGATTGCAAGGAGTTTTTCAGAAAAGTTTTAAGCTGAAATACCAAAAAATTATTTACATAATTAAAAAGGTTTTCGGTAATTAATTGCGCACCTCAAATAACCTTAAAAAACATTTTGATACTTGTCATGTTTAAAAATATGATATAAAATGTCAAAAAGTGAGGTTAGGAGTTATAATATAGAAAAAACGTTATTGGACAAAACTGTTTGGAGTTAAGTTTTAGACTTATTTACCAAAAAAAACATAAACATTTAAGAAATTGTGAATTTTGCGACATAATGCGTCACTAAAAATCAGTTTATTAGAGCCCATTATGTGTTTTTTTAAACCAATAAAGCGTTACTGTTATGCAGTCTACATGCAGGCCATTGAAATAAGCTAGGCATTAAGTCTACAGTAGTTTTTTAATTTTTTAATTTTGATGAAAAAATTATTTTATTTCTTCCTATTTAAAAGCATGTTATAGGTTGTTTATAAAATGATTTTTAGTGACAAAAATTTTAAAAAATGATGTTTGAATGCAGTACCGTACAGTCACTCGGGTAACTTGAGACAGTTTTCACATTCAGTCGACCATATCGACCAAAAATCTTGACTGATTTTTTTGATCGTGGTGTCAGGTTGTGAGTCTTGATGTGTTGAATGGATTTATGACATTACATTTAAAATAGTCCCAGACTTTGACACATATATTTTTTTGTTTTCGATTGTCTCAAGTCACCCTCTTTCATTCCGGGTGTCTTGAGACAACGTTGTTTTAAGGCATGCCGCTCAAGTTAGCGGCCAGCAGGTCGACTTGAGACATGCTAAAGGTTTTTTACGTTTAATTAACTTTTGAATTGTGCTCTTTTACCTATTTACAACTATTGTATAAGTAAAAATATTAAGGAAATAAGAAAAAACTAAACGCCAGATTGAATCTAAAGAAAACACAACAAAAAATTTAACCTAAGATTTAATCAGGGAATATACGAAAAAAAGACTAAATTGTACCTGCCTCGCCTAATGGAAAGCGGCTTTAGTCGGCTAATTATTTGGGAGCCTCTTATTTCTTCTATATCAGATACTTCTGGAAAAACATAAACATTCTTGAGACCTGAACTTGTTCTTAAAAATTTACAGATGAATACGGCATTCAGTTTCACTTCCAGGATTTGACCAATAATTTTTTTTTGTACGGTTTTATTTGCCAGAGCGACCTAGAACTCCGCTAAGATAAATTCTCCTATTTTAAAATTTTTAAATCAACAGATTCTTCTTCGTCGTCCTCGTTGAAGTCTTCTGGGTAATCTGAACACTCTTGTGTAGACCAACTTTCGGATTCTGATTCGGAGTCTAAATTATTTTGTTTAAGTTTACGGTGGATTTTCTTTGATTTTCTTTAAAAATTGGTAGATACTCTTTAGATGCAGCTTTATTTAGAAGATTCTCTTTTGGTGGACCTTTTGAGGTTGATGCGGTCGGTTCCTGATTTTCTGGTCTATTAACTTACTCTTATTCTTCCATATTTGTTACACTGGCCCCGGCGGTATCGTCCAGCTTTTGTTTTGGGACTTTTCGAGTTTTAATCTTAGTTTTCCTAGTGTAAAAATTCTTTAAAAATATTATAAATATTTCGAAGGCGTTATCGATAATAGCATTGTCTTGTTGAGCAGCTGCAGCGTTTTCACCTGACGGAAGTATTTTTAGCACCATATTTCGATTGATCGGATAAATACCAGTCCCTTTGAAACCAATCTGAAGATTCTGTCGGGTTTTCCCATTTTCATCAAGTTTTTGAAGGCACTTCTATACTAGCCTGGGAAAAACATCCTTTGCGACAGTTCTCCTATTATTAAGTTTCCGTTTTAAAGGGCAGCCTCACCAGGTTAATTAAAGTGATTTGAAAAAGGCGACATCTAATGGTTGACAAACATGAGGCACATTGTGGGGAAGCAAAATAAATTTTATAGGTATTGTTTTCTACATAAAGCTGAATAACATTTACGCTAGGTGGCTAGCAAAATTGTCACCAATAAGAGCCTTTGGGAAATTTTTAAAAATGTTTTAATGCAACATTTAAGAACCAATCTTTAAATAATGTTTTGTTGAACCAGCCGGATTTGCTCCTGTTGTACCGTGCACCAGGTGGGCCTCCCGTAGTCCAAGTCCAAGTAGATGTTCTGCCCCTTATAAGCAACACTATAAACATCACCGACTAGATTTCGATGTGTCGATGATTCGATGTACATGTTTCGACCCACGTCGTGCTATTACTTTAGTTTTACAGATGTAGTTTAATTTCTTTAAGACTTTTTTCAAGTTCGCCAAAAAATGAGTTTACTGTAGTAAATTTTACTGCGGCTCTTGCTCTTTTGATATTCTCACACCAACAACTGCTTAAAATCTGACGATGCCTATTTTAAGAAGCCATAGACCCAGTCTTTCCCAGACCAATTTTCCTTTAGGAATTTTACTACACCCTGCCTATCTAGATATGACTTTACTAATGTCTTTAAGTCATTTTCTGTAATAGGAAATTTCCAGTGACATGCAATAGCAATATTTTCTAAAATTCTTTCTTCTTCTTGCGCAGAAAGGATTGTTTGACCTCCAGGGTTTCGCATGTGAAGATTGTTAACTTTTCTTTGAATAGTAGCTGAAGGCACTCTATATTTTTCTGAAAGTGCCCTGTGGGACTTTCCAATCCCTTTTCTTTCTTCTATGGCCAATTTTAAATTGTTTAGATCAAAGTCGGCATGTTTCCTGCTGCCAAATAATCTTTTATACTTGCCCATGGCTATTCTGAAAAAATATATATAAAACATATTAAACATGGCTTTTAAAATAACGGTGGGCTACTTAAAACATATGTCTCAAGTAACCCGTGTCAAGACTATTTTTTTGTTTCATTGCAAAATTAAAATGTTAACTAATACCCACCATAAATTTCTATACGTTATCACAAGCACAATTCTGCACTCTAGTTCTGGAACGAATTCCAATATGACAAAATAATTTATACGTCCCCTACATATAGAGATTTCCGAGGGATAAAAACTTTGTAAAATAAGAGAAATTGCAAATGTGGCGCTAGACGAGATGAACGCGGTCTGCGACTACTCGAATGCTACTGAGAAAGACACTAGTTCACTAGATATCTTCCGAGTACAGTCGATGCGATGTCGAAGTTGACGAAGCGTTGCCACATGATATATTTAATGTATTCAAAGTTGTGTCTTAAGTCACCCGATCGTTTCAAGTCACCCGAGTTGACGGTATATCGCAGAAATTAAAATTTCCTAAATCTTTATTTTTTGTTGAAGTATTGTAAATAGGCCAAAATATAACTTCTAAACCTCAATTAACCTCGCAATGTGTGCGATGAGGGCAAAGAAACAGAAGACAGGCATTATTTGGGCAGTCGAAAATGAGCCCACAGGAACATCAATCAACCGGTCTCGGGGCTATACAGACTTGTAGAAGCCCATGAGGCTGTATTGCCTCTTGTAGTAAATCTAGACGGCTCTCGGGAAAAAAAATCTCACAACTTGACATTTAATACAACATATTTCAAATTTGCCGTCATAACAGCAGTGACGTGACAAGTGTCATTGTTTACTTAACGTGCACATTTAATTACCGGAAAAGTTTTTAATATCGCACTAACCAAAAAAATCCTATTTTTTAAAACTTTTTAACCACCACGTATAAAAACCAAGAGCTAACTAAAATGTTTTTTAATATTATTTACTAAATAAGCGTACGCTTATTTTAAGAAGTAAGTATTTTATATTTAAAGTAATTATTTTCGAAAGTTTGTTAAAAGTGTACGCCTAATTAGGCGAATTACAAATTGTCCCTATTATATTCACGTATAGCTATGTAAAAGTTTTTGATGACTAAGTTTGAGTTTAAACATTTATTGTTGCCTAGTTATCTGAAATAACAAGCACTATAAAAGTTGCAGTAACTTTATAAAATATGACTAGATCTTGTGTATAATTTAGTTGGAAATGTAAAATGTGTATAAAGTCATCTAGATATCCTTGGAACTTCTATATAAAGAAATAGGTTTTTATCGTATTTAGTCATATATAATTAAGTTTATTAAAAAAACCAATTTACCAAACACTAGGGTAAGTAAATGAAAATTAAGCTAAGCAGTATAATCAATAAAAAAGTTGTGTAGCAATTACGTATAAAAAAGATAATTCAACAAAGAGCGCAAAATTCTTTAATTTAAAAGAAAGTATTTAATAAACAAATTACAGAAAACACTTTTATAATCCCTAAGCAGTCGAAGTATGTATTTCACAAAATTTATTTAGATTGCTTTCACACGTGTTTCGGCCCTGTAACCATTCTCAAAGAGCAATACAAAAAAACTAAATTAAAAAATGTCGAAGACAATAAGGAACAGAAACTAACTGCTACATCAATTATGGGAGTGAACCCATAGTTTACTTGGGTAACATAGCAGAGGCACATACTTAATTGGCCTAATTTTTTAACACTCGGTGTATTTGTTTCACAAAATTTATTTTTATTATACTTACCTGAAAATACTACATTTTCAACTGTGTATAAAATACAGTAAATATGACATTTTCAGAACGCGCTTATACAAAAATCCATCCATGGAAACTGTTCATAACAACGATTTATTTATTAATGACATATTTTATTTTCTGTCAGTGAAATTTATGCCATTTTCAAAAAATGAATTCATGTTTGGAAGAAAATCCGGATATTCCCGATATTATATTACAACAAGCGGCAGAAGTGAGTGCAGATTTATTTCCAGTGAAATCCAGGTTGAGATATGAACATGAATATCACATTTTTACCGAATGGCGGACTCAGAAAAGAATCAAAATTGTGAGTGACGATATTTTCTTATTTTATTTTTCTGAAAAATCCAAATCTATGAAGTCGATTCTCCATGTTAAAGAGTTGTTTGGCAATAAAAGAAAATAATCACAACCAATATCCAAAAACTACCGCTTTTTTGAAACGACAAGCTGTAGGAAAGAAATCCAAGGCATCGGAACAAGTAACCAAATTTTTATGTGAAGCTTCAGATGGACAATATCTACTAGCAAAAGTAATTTTAGTGTTTGGCATCTTCGGCACATGCCGCAGAGATGATTTAATACGTTTGAGTTTAGACGATGTGGAAGATAATGGGCGTTTCCTTGCCGTGTTTTTACGAGATGGAAAAACTCACTGGTCAAGAAGTTTTACCCTTACCAATGAAAATTGCAAATTCAATCCCTTTACACTTTATCGTAAATACGCAGATCTCCACCCTAAACATATGGAGAGTAGAAGATTATTTGTTGCATACCGAAACCAAAGATGTTACGCTCAACATGTTGGGTGCCATACTATCAGTGGTATTCCAAAACTTGTTGCAAAATACTTAAAACTAAAAAATCACGAAGAATATACCGAACATGGGTTAAGGCGTTCTCGGCTACTATATTGGTAGAAAGCGGCGGTGATTTGCTCACTTTGAAAAGACAGGGAGGATGGCTTTTTTCCAATGTAGCAGAAGGATATATAAAGGAGTCCATACAAAATAAAATTGAAATATCCCAAAAGTTGTTTAGGCCTTGTAACTTGGAAACTACAAACCTTTAACAGTCAATTAAGAGAACCAAAACATACACGAACACTCCGCTTCAACATCTTTAGTTCAACAAAAAGAAATACAAAAGGGGTTAAGCTTCAACAATAATACGAATTGTACAACAACATTAATCATAACGGTTCCCACCAAAATTAATTTTCTTAGATTTAATTAGCTTGTAATTTTTTTTTTTTTGTTAATTTGTTTTACTGTTTTAAAAATAAAGATAAATAATCGCAATTTTCTTAAATCATTTTTTGCGATGTTTTTTGTTTATGTTGTTTTCAGGTACCTAAGTATAATAAAAAATATCGTTCATTACACGTCCAGAAATGGATTTTTCCGTTCTTGCATGACTTCCCGAGAATTTGTCACGCTCGCACGGAAAAATCGTCATTTTCAGTACTGGTAATGAAATATACTATATGATGCTCTAAAACGTGTTTCGGTCTTATGACCATTTCAGAGTTTTACAAGAAAACTAAACCTAAAAATGTAACTGGTAAAAGTTAAGTTTCTTTAAATACTAGTATTTAACGAAAGACAATCAGGTATCACTACTGCATCAATTATATAGTCTCATATAACAGTTTTATTGAATATAGACTTCTTGGTGGCAAGAATTTCTAATGGTGTAGTTTTCTTGTACGAAATTTTAGAGAAACCTTTTTTGACCAGCCAGGCTTGTGATATCGCCATTTTCTCAAAATGGCTAGTAATTTTTTTATAAAAATCTTTTTGAGTTAAGCATGATTATACACAAATCTTTATAATCTTATCTTAAGAAATTAGAAAAAAATATTTTAAAAATCGTGTCAACCTAATGTATTAAGTTTCTGGTATATTTTTGAACCTAATGTAATTAGGTATAATTCTTAACATTCCTATTTAAATTTAGAAAAACAGTGACTTTTGCGATTTTAATATGATAATTTTCTTCCTATTAATTTTGACCAATCGCTGTCAAGAAATGGTATGTCAAATATAAATTTTAAGTGAAAAAATTACTTAACAACTCTCAACTTAGCTGTCAGCAGTTTTCCGAAAAAAAAATCGAAAAAGCTTTATGCAAGTGTGACAAGTTGCCTTGTAAAAACAAACTTGATGGTTTCTATGCTGTGTTGCTATGTACCTTTACCAACAACAAAGATCACAAACGACGCTTACGAATTTATTAATTTTTCAACTGAAACTCAAACTAAATCGGTTTGGAAATGTTTCCGAAAGTAAAATTAATGCGGCTGTTAAAAATAGTGTTCCACTAAATACTCAGAAAACTTACACATCGATCTGGAAGCAATTTATAGAATTTTGCCAAGCAAAAAATTACCAATTACTCCATACAACAACTACAGGCAAGCTAAATTTAATCCTCAAGGACTGGGCATAGAACATGCGTAAAGCTAATGGGGAAGACTACAAAGAACTGTGTGTAAAAGTAATGTGGAATATCGTTGCAAAAAACTGCAGAAAAAATATTTTCAAGAATTTAATATCGTGTTCGACCCGTTCCACGACATTACCTTTAAGCCAGCTAGAGACACTCGAAATGCGAAAAGGAGAAGTCTCCAGAAACATGAAGAAAGAAGGAAAACAAGTTCAGCTTCTCTAAATATGGACGACTACTACAAGATGGTGTCCTTATGGGACGAGACAACCCCAACCGGTTTGCAGCGTAAATTTTACTTTATTGCAGCAGTTGAGCTTGCTTGGAGGGGCAGAGAAGCGGCTCGTTGGTTAACAGAACATTTTAAAGAAGATCTTGATAATTATGGGATCAAAACAGGTGAGATATTGCTTTTTAATTTTGCAACAAAATCTGTAAATGTTTATTGTAACTTGGCAGAAAAAACGCTTATATCAAAACAAAATATGTGCGCATACTTTTTATCTTGGCGTAAAATCTGTTTTCACAATTTTTTAATGTCTTTTTTGCAATACCTTGTATAAATCACGTTTTTCCATTTTTTAGCATCCAAAATATATACTATTTTTGTAAAAAAAAAATCAAAAAATGAAAAACGATATATAACCACTAAAATTCCTTTTGCTTTTCCAAAAAAAAATAAAAATTACATACATCTACTTTAAAATCACATTACAAAATATATTTAGACATTTAAGTCAAATTATGAATACCTTGTTTCAGGAAGCATGGAGTATAACACAGCCTTCAGCAAAACTGCACAAGGTGGTGCAAAAATCTGTGCTATAGCAAGTGGCTTGTTCCTAATTCAAAAAACCCTAGTTTTGTCCGGTACGTTTGTACAAATCCCTGTTAAACAAACGAACGTCTAAAATAACAACAAATATATTGTTTTTGGCACCAAATTCAGCATGGCAATCCAATCGTAGCACGGGATGGTTTAAAAACATTCCTGTTGAAAGAAATGAACTGTCAAAATGGACAAAAGACGCAGCCCAAAACACAGGTATGAACACGGCAGAAGTTAAAATATCTAACCATTCTATGCGATTAACTGCTGTTACTAATCTGGCAAAGGCCGCTGTAGGCGAGCAGCAACTCATCAAAATCACAGGGCATTCTAAAGCTGCGTCTATCCAACCGTATCTACAAATGGACAGTCAACATCATTCAAATATCATCACTGCCTTAAGAACCGTCCAAAATAATGTACCATCTACAAGCTTCGAAGCTTCCTTGAAAAGAGAGAATATGGACACTTCTTCGAGCCATTACCATCAATCGTTTGATACTCCTTACAGCAACATAGAGAATAGTGCTACTACAAACATAATTAAAAACAATTTAACCGATATGGGTAACAATACTCCTGTAACCTACAATAATATTGTAATTTTTATATTAATTGTAATTTAAAATAAGTTTGAAGTAATACCTTTCCTAGCTTGAAAGTTATATTGTTCTTATTAATTATTGTTCTTATTGTTTTAATAAAAAAAAATGTTGTATTGAAATAAAATGTTTATTTAACTCAGAAAATAATCTTACCAAATATCCCTGGTCCAACTAATTTTTCCTGTGGAAAAATTGGAACACTCGTTTCTAAGTAATCTGTTTTAACAAATTACTTAGAAACTTTCTTTCCGAATTTTTCCGGAAAAATTAAATGCACTAAGGATATTACCCCCGAAAATAGTGCTTAAGGATTAAGTGTTAAGTAGCCGAAATTGTTGTTTAATAATGTCATAAACTGAAAAACTTAAAGTTCATGTAATTGCAACAGTCTGGTAACGTCGTACTTACATCCTGTTTCACAACAATTAGCAACTCAGTTTGAAGTGCAGTGAACTGTCAAAGATTACGGCGGAGCAATCAGTCTCACAAGATCCGCGCTCTTTGGGAAGATGGTCAATTGGTGGTCCCGAAATTTTTAAACTTGTTAAACCATTTTAGAATTCTAACAATAAGAAATCCCATTTACACCACGAAGAATCATTGACCAAAAAAAAACCTTTTAGACTGTTTTGCTCTAAAAGAGGCATTTTATCAACATGAAAATCGGTTTAAGGTATTTAATCAAGAGTTAATATGCTTGAATACTTGCTAGATACTTTTTACAAATTGGAAAAGACAGGTTTTAATTGGTATAATTCTGTCATTACTAAAAGACTAGAGATGAAAACTAAATCAGTATACGATTTAGTTCCAAAAATTAACGCAAAAATATTTGTAACTGATAAAAAGAAATTATCTAGGATGGTAACTGGTGCTCTTAAGCAGGATGTTTAATTATAAGTATCGCAAGGGACTTAGACCTGGACATATTTTTTCAATTTGAAAACCAAAATTTTCCCCCTTTATTATCAATAAATGCGTGCTTAAGACCTAGAAATAAATCAGTTTTTGTCCCAGTTCTTGAAGCTCTTGTGCCGAAGCCTGCATTTATTTATTCTTACGATGGTTGTCCATTTGACGAAGCCGCCTTAGTTAATTTTTTTTAGCCACAAATGGAGCCAGAATGAGAAGTTTCACCGAGTATTATTCTACGTTCTACGCGAGCGATGAGCAGGAGATAGACATTTTCTTAAATATTGTAAAGGAATTGACAACTGTGTCTTTTAATTTTAAATAAACTTCCAAGCAACTGGGAATTTTAAAAAATATTTCTTCAACAAATAAGATCCGTTTACTTATCTGGCTAAAAAACTGTTAAATAAACTAACTCTGCCTTGTGTCACCAATAATTAACAGGTATTTGCCTCAAGTGGTACTATGTTATTGTCAATGAAGAATACACGGTAAACTGGACTTCAAATACCTCTTTTTTTAAAATAATGTCAAAGCCACTCTGGATAGAATATCTTGTGCCAACATGAAGAAAGCAGATGGAAACATTTTTCTATATGTTAAAGTTTGGGTTTAAAATTGAGCTAAATTCGTTTTAGTACGATGCTCGGACACAGATATTATAATAATCAAAATATAATTTTTTCATATATTAAAGTCCTTAGGCCTTAAGGCATTATAATATCTATATGGGGTAAGCAAATCACACAGATATATTGCAGCTCATAAATAAATTTTGGTCTAAAAATCTTAGCGCTTATGGCTTTCAGCTTTAATGCATACTCAGACATGAAGATGAAGTATCCAAAGCAAATCTTTATGTTCCCTAATTTTGCGAAAATTACTATTAAACTATATGACGCAAAAAGCAAACTTACAAAAGTTAAAGTGGAGAGAGGTTAGAGTTGTCTTCTTACCCAAACCCGGAAGGATGGACTACTCCACCCCCAAATCCTATCGACCAATTAGCCTCTCCTCGTTTTCTCTGAAAGCGCTGGAGCGACTATGCGAAAGGTTTATCAGGGACGGGGTGCTCCATGGCAGACCACCCAAATCAACATGCGTACACCACAGGCAGTTCAACTGATGCGGCGCTTCACCTAGTGGCGGGTCGTATAGAAAGATCTCTGGACAACAAAGAGTCCACCTTAGGCGTATTCATTGATATAGAAGGCGCGTTTGACACAACGACCCTCCCAAAAATTCTACATTTGCTTTCTGCCAGGAATACCCCTGAAACAGTTAGCGGATGGATCTTCAATATGCTCTCAAAAAGAGAGATACAGATCAGTGTAGAGGATGTCAAGATCCGAGGCAAGGTCACGAGGGGATGTCCGCAGGGAGGGTTTCTCTCGCCACTACTGTGGAACTTGATTCTAGACAGCCTTATCGACCGCCTTAACAAGGAAAATCTCTACACCATAGCATACGCAAATGACTTGGTCATACTGTCCACAGGAAAATTCGAGAGCGTACTCTGCTAAAGGATGCAGACTGCCCCCAGGATAATAGAAAGATGGTGTGCTGATCACGCACTATCCATCAACCCAAAAAGACAGAGATGGTTCTCTTTACAAGAAAAAGGAGGATGGTGAACTTGAACGCCCCAAGACTCCTAAACACACAACTGAGCTTTTCTACAGAGGTAAAATACCAGAGGGTAACCTTTGATAGTAAGCTAACATGGAACTCCCACTTAGAGAAAAGACTTAAAAAAGCATACATTTCCTATGAGCAGTGTCGCCGGACCATAGGCAGAACCTGGGGTATGTCACCTAGAGTCACCCTATGGATCTATACGGCTATCATAAGACCTATGCTAACCTACGGTGCTATCGTCAGGGGACAGAAAGCCCAGTAGACGTCAGTCATCCGAAAACTGGACCAAGTTCAGAAAATGGCTTGTCTCAACATCACTGGAGCCATGAGAACAACACCAACTAGGGCCATGGAGGTAATCCTAAACCCCACACCCCTTGACATATTCGTCAAGGAGGTTGTTGTGACAGTTATGCTGCGCCTCCGCAATGTTGGTATGATGCCCGATGTAGGAGTTGGCGCACAGAGCCGTCGCTTGTGGATTGCGGCGATAGGTTCGCTTCCACTACTGCAGGCAAAGGTCGACTCTATTGCGCCATGTTTTGTTTTTAACAAACCCTACAAAATCGACATCAAGGGAGAATCGAACACAAACGTGGCAGGTGTAATCAACATCTATACAGACGGTTCGAAAACAAAAGAAGGTACAGGATGTGGAATCTATTCTAGATCTCTTAACTTAAACATCAAATGGGCTATGGGTGAGTTGCCAAGTGTCCTCCAAACTGAGCTCACAGGCATAACCATAGCTGCAAAAGAAATAATCAGTAGGCACATCACTAATAAGGTCGTGCTTATCCATACGGATTGCAGACCGGCACTACTACCTTTGAGGAGACCACGTTACACTTCAGGTCTGGTACTAGAATGTTACCGTGTCCTTTCAGATGCTTCCAGCAGGAATGTGGTCACCCTCTGCTGGATCAAAGGACACGCTCACTTCAAAGGCAACCGCATTGCTGACTCCTTAGTCAGGAAGGCTGCCGAGACCAAACCTTTTGGACCCGAGCCTTTCGTAGGTTTGACAGGGTCTGCATTGAAGGACCTAATCAAAAGACACTCTCATCAGCAGTTTCCAAGACGATGGGATGAAACAGTAAACTGTAACTTTTCCAGGGAGTTACTGAACTATCCTGACAGAGATACAGCTAAACATTACTTGACAATGCCTAGGGCAAACCCTCGCATAATCACGGGCGTCCTGACCGGACATTGCCAATTACGAAAGAACCTTTTTAAATGGGTATAAATTACACGCCTTTGTGTAGAGGTTGTAAACAGGAAGACGAGACGGTGGAGCACATCCTTTGTGACTGCCCTGCACTCTCGTCCAAGAGAAGATCCATGCTGGGCGAGTATTGGCTTCTCTTAGCCGACATTAAGGAGATTCTCTTCGGGGACGTTCTCACCTACTTTAAATCAGTAGGATGGGCGTCGTACTGAGTAAGGAGTGATGAGTCCCCTTTAGGAGGAAGCACAACGGGCCTACTGAGGCCTAGGTGCCATGATATCTATTATAGTCCTCATCTTCAGATTAAGAAGTTATTAAACTTGAGAAAGGTGCAGTTTTGTAGTAGAAAAGAAAACATGTGTACACCCTCCCAAAATAGTCTAATGGAACACTGCAGAAGAGCTGCGTATCAAGCCAGGTCAAATATGGGGTCGATCGCTGTCACCCGGTGAACCTGTTCCATCACCTGAAGGATGGGGTTGGACTTTAATAAATAACCGCTGGGAGCCCGAATGAAATAAGCTACTACAAATTTGGTCAGCTCCAAGAGGATTAAGTGGATGCAAAGGTTAATGTCGGACCAACAGATGTTCGTGTCGGAAAACAGGTCTACCTTGTACACCCGCATGTACTAACTGCAAGGGTAAATGTCAAAACCAACGATCCCTAGTAATTGACTTATAGTATGCAATATCTTTTAAAACGACACAGCGGCTGGTGAGGTAGTGCCACGGTGCCATGCAGCCCTGGCACTACCATATATTTCTGAAAAAAGGTTTATAACCTTGATATAATACTTTGAAACATTTCTGCGAAAAATAAGGTAATGACATGGCTTCATGTACCTTAGATCATGAAAATCAAATAAAATTTAGGCGTTTACCACGTATCTCTCCCCTTAGACAGAAAAATATATATAAAAATTGTTTTATTTTTGTTTATTTAATAATATCTGAACATATTTTCCTTTCATTCAATCGCAAATTAATAAATCACTACTGTATAAATAATTTTTCGTGTAGTATGCAAATAAATAATTAAAGTGCTTTTACATCAATTGGCCAATATACTTACAACTTACTATATTTACCTCACCCTTAGTGTCCTATTTAAATTCACATAATTTATAAAAGTAAATTTGGTAACAATATTTTTGCTACTCAATAGTTACTAAATTTTTCTCGGCTTTTAATAAGTTAAAACAGGGCTGTTTACACTGGCAAAGGATTAAAAGCCGTAATTAAATCTCACTTGATGCAGCTTTTAATTAAAAAACTCTCTTTTGCAATAAAATAAAAGGAAAAAAATCGGTTCAAAGGGGTAAAGTGAAACCACTGCAGTTCATTAATTAAAGTTTATTGGAAGGAATGTTTTTGTTGTTGATTTAAAATCAGATTAAATTAAATGTATATTTATATCATGAACATACACTTAAAGTAAATGTTTTTGTTTAAAATATTTGCTTTTCATATTCCAGCAACATAGGATTACTTTTATAAAATGCTTTGGTCAGTGCTAAAATTATCATCTGTCCCCTAATAACCTAAACTGTTTTTTTAATAATTTTACTATGCTTAAGTGGCAGAACTTAGCTTCAGAATCGGCCTCATATTTTATTTAAACAATATGTTTTATTATCAGATCTCAGCCATATGCACTTTATACTTTATTAAAACAGTTTGATTATTGGTTATTTATTTATCACTTTGCTTCCTTTCGGTGCAGTTTGCCAGATTGGCCTTACCAGTATTCCAGTATCAGATACTTACAAGTGGCAAAGTGACCTTTCTGCATTGCTTACACCCTGAACCTCAATTTAGCTGGGATACGGAGCTTTCCCTATTCTGAGAAGACTTCGATGTTATCTGGCTCCGGACCATGTGGAAGACTCTGACCTATTTACAAAATATCAAGCTACTAAAAGGCAAATCCAGATATTTTGAAATACAGTTATGTGACATGTATATTCAGTTCTATTCAGGCCCTTTTTGTCCTTGCAAGTTTGTACTCTAAACCACCGCACGGCCAACGTTACCACGTGTAATTCAGTTGAATTCATTCACATTCAATTGAATAATTCAAAATCTTGAATTATTCAATTAAATGTAATTGCAAAATTAACCAAATTTTCGGTTCAGGTAAAACCAAACAGACACCAGTCACCAGCAAACAATTTGTTATAAGGCTTTTATAACAGTTATTACTATCGATCATTAAAAAAATAATTTTATCAAAATAAAATGAATTAAACCAATAGCAGTATTTTAAATATTTTAAATTTATTTTTCCATTAAGCCTATCTGGCCTATTTTAACCATTAAACGTATTGTCAGTAAATTCGAGACCAAAGCCATCGCAATAAATAATTGTAAATGTTTAACTCAGAAGATCGAAAATATATACGAAAAAAGAGAGAACTGAACTCTTAATATTTTACTAGGTGTGGAAAAATAAAATAAAATAAAATACAATTACTTTTAAAATATAATAGAGAATTAATTAAACACATTAATTAATCAAATGTTCAAACAACCCCCCATTAACAGCTAAACCTTACCCCAACCGATCATAAAATTCATTTTTAACGTTGCTAAGTTGATATTGTGAAATTTTATTACATTCTAACAAAATAGCGTTTTGTAGCTGGTTTAGATTCCCAAATTTTACACTTTTATAAATGACACTTTTTAAGTGACCCCACAGAAAGCAGTCATTTGGTGAAAGATCAGGTGACCTGGCTGGCCAAAGTATCCGGTACCGTGGACCAATAGTATTGCCGTTGAAGGAATTTCCAGGTACTCTCTAACCATACGGGCATTATGGGCGGGGCAACCATTCATTTGGTACCAGATCATTTGATCTTTCCGAACAACTTTTTCCAAGGTGGGTCCAATTTGATTTTGAAATAAGTCCAAATAGGTTTCTGCTGTCAGGTTCTAGTCCATAAGCGGTCCAATGATATGGTGTCCGATAGTTCCCACGAATACATTTGTTTTTTGGGAATATTGTGTCCGAGTATGAACAAAGCGATGTTCATTTTCTTGGCTCCAATACCGGCAATTCTAAACATTTGGTTCATTGTTGATGGTGAATGTACATTCATCGGTAAAACAAATATTTCTTAAAAAAATTCCTATCGTTATTTGCTCTTTTTATCATTTTAAAACAAAATGCCACTTTTCGCTCTTCATCTCCTGCAGGTCTTGATTTTTTTCGAATATATACGAATAATATTTGTGTTTTTTTAAATTGCGCAATACCGTTGTATGATGTTTATTTACCTTTTGCTTAAGAACCCTCGTACTATTTATTTTGTTTTCCTCCTCAGTCAGTAGAATATTACGAGTAAGGTCTCTATTCCATCTTTCTTCGGCTCTATTTACGATATCCTGAGTTGAACATTTACAATTATTTATTACGGTACCTTTGGACTTACTGACAATACATTTAAGAGTTGAAATGAACGGAATGGGCTTGGTGGGGAAATAAACTAAAAACATTTCAGATACTGCTCTAAAACTGTTTTCCGTATAATGCCACTTAATTATGGATACTTTTTTGTCGATTAAATAATTCATATTTTTTTGATGACATTTTTCCTCATGTCAGGGAAAATATTACCTGGACCGAAAATTTTTTTAATTTTGCAATTAGATTTAATAGAATAATTCAAGATTCGCTTATTAATTTTTTTTAACAAGCACGAGGGCTTGTCAAATCGATCGCTTGAAAAAGTTATCTAACATTTTTTCTGTAAAATGTACAGGGAGCCAATAATTGACCCCCTTAAAATTTACATGGGATTTCCTATGTTCCGCTCGGCGACGCACCACCCGATTTTGACGATTTTTTTACTTCCCCCCTTGGTGAGATGTCGTGGGATTTGGCTTAAGACTAATATTTTATTGGCTTGTGGAAGATAAGCTATATTTTAGTGAAGAAACATGTTTTTCTTATTTTAACCCTGTTTCCTCGCAATTTTAAACTGTTTCTTGCGGCAAAACAAATACGTGATATTGGCCAAGACCCTTCTACTCCCCACGTGAGATTAGGTAAGGTTTGGCTTGACCTCCTCTTTCTTTTAAATGCCTCACGTAATTAATGGACGCCCCCAAATAAAGCCTTTAAAAGTTTTTAAAATTTAAAATTATAAAAATTAGTAAATTTTGATTTATGAAATTAAAGAAAATATGTTTTAGTGAAATATCAGTACTGTCATGTAAAAGAAAAAAAATAAGAATGTGAATTAATCACACGCCTTAATTTTATTTTTTTAGGCAACCTACTTGCAATACACTTGTTTAAAAAATTGATGACATTTTATAAAAAATAGTTTATTTTCCGGTTGGCAGATAGCTAAAGCTTGCATCTTATTTCGATCCTGTACTGATAAATTTACTGGATTCAATTGGTTTCTATTTTATTTTTTACTGGGGATTGAATTTATTTTAACAAAACCTAAAATAACCTCTTCGTAACCAGTTTTAAAGTCATTATCGGGCACTTGTACACCCGCAAATGTAAGTTTCTCCAACTTTCCGGCTCTAATAGTTATGTAAGTCGTGCCTGACAATCATTTTCCGGGCCAAGTTTTCGACGGTCGCTTAAATCATGTCAAATTTTCACGTCCGTTGCACTCAGACGTGTAGTCCTGGTTTGGCGATAAGTTTACAAAACTTTAAAGTTTCTTATTTATTATCAAAAGCCGAGTAGGGGCTGTTTTTAATTCTGTCATTAACATTAGTATCTCGAAAACTATAAGCGGTTAATGATGGGTTAAATTGATGTAAAGTAAATGATGAAAAATGCACTTTTCTAAATTTAAAATAATTTAACAACCTAATATCCATATAGATATAGGAATATAAAAAAGAATTTGCTTTTATATTTAAATATTTTTGCGGTTTAAAGAGCATTTTAACTTTGGATATCTATATGGGGTGTCTCTAAAAGGTGCGGTTTAAAAATATAACTAAAAAGGAGGTGGGTAAAGATCGGCCTTTTTGCTGATTATATTCGTGAAAATTCAGTCCATTTTATTATATTTATAAGTCCAAGTATTTTTACATCTACAATAAACTGGTAAAAAATCAGAATGGCAAGTACCAAAAAACCTTTAAACTTGCCATTTTGCACGTTTTTTTATCTTTTATTAAAAAATTGTATAATGCGCTTTGTGCACCTACATATTTTCTTTAACTTTATTATAACACTTATTAAGCTTATAATCTAGCATTTATTTCTTTGAAAGTGTTAGGCAATGTTGTGGTTTCAATAACACCAAAATCTTTGACTTTTATTGTCTTTAATGATATTTGTTACACAACGTTTGGGTTAGTGATATGTATCTTCAACAGTTTTCAAGTGATAACTAAAAACTATTCTTAAAAGCTACGACTTATATACTATCCCTTGTTTACCGAATCTTGACCGACTTTTCACGGTTCAGCAACGGCTGCCAGATATTTGGAATATCGATGCTAGGCTTGCTAAATATATTTTGGTTGTTTACAATTATTAAAGCTTCTTTAAATTTTCATTTCTTCCAGTGGGTTTTCTTATGAATAGTTTTTCCTTCCGACCATTGTTTGCGGTGTTGTTTGGACCAAGCGTGTTCGGCAATTCCTGATTTCGATGTTTTACCTCGTTCCATATGTGTTTTGTGTTCTTTGACTCTAACTTCGAGTGGTCTTTTTGTTTTCCCGATGTATACCTCACCACATTTGCAGGGAGTTTGGTAGATACAGTCATTATTTGAAACATTGTTTTGATCTCGTCTTAGTAAAAATGCTTTTTATAGTAGTTTGTGATTCAAATGCCATTTTAAATATTGTACTTATTTTCAATTCTGCGGATCTTTTTCGAAGTGCCTTTAATATATGGAATTGTCATTAATATTTGGCCATGTGGAGTCTCGTTTAAGTTAGAGTTTTTTGTCTTATTTTGATACTTTTCGATCGTTTCCTTTACCAGTCTCTTACTGTATCCGTTCTGTTTAAGATCCCTTGTCATATTACTTATTTGCTCTTGGAGGGATTCATTACAGTTACATAAGGTTACTGCACGATTGTATAGAGTACACAGACCCCCTGTTTCGTTTTGTTAAAGCGATTAGAATTCTGATGTAAATATTGTCCAGTGTGGGTAGATTTTCTGTATACTGAGGTCAGTGTATGTCCATTATTTCGTTTGACTAGAACGTCAGAAAAGTCGGTCAAGCTTCGGTGAACAAGGGATAGTATATAAGTCGTAGCTTTTAAGAATAGTTTTTAGTTATTACTTGATTGGCGATACATCACTAACCGAAACGTTGTTTTAAAGACA
>JAHBCN010016548.1:0-19393 GCA_019359885.1 Listronotus oregonensis
ATGGAATTTTACTGTAAAATAACAGAATATCAATTTCCTTATAGTAACAAATAAAAGACAACATATTCAATCTGTGCCGAGCCGGGTGTAAAATCATTAAACCGGGAAAAGACCTTTTTAAATTGTAGACATTTCCCGGAAATGACTTGGTATTGACGGCACGGAAAGCACGAAACGTGGGGTGCTACCCCCGATAGTTCCCCCCCAAAAAGGTCAAATTTGTTACTATGCGTATGTAGGGGGTATTTAGGGATGTACCGGTGGATTGGAGTGCAAATTTACATTGTGTGTATTCTCAGGTGTATTTTTAAAGGGATTAAAAAGGGAAATCGTTTAAAAATTGTCCATATTTAATTATTTCGAAAAAAAATTAACGTATTCAAATTTAATAATGTTGAGGTCTAATTTTCAGCCTTAGCTTCTTATGTAAAGACGCTTCAAATGATGCAATTTTTTGAGTGAGTCTCAACTCACACCCAATAAAAAAATGTTTTTTAAATTTTTTAAGTATCAAAGTAATTATCTGTTAGAAAGGCTTAATTTTATACCAAATATTAAATTTTTTGATTATATCGTTTTTCAAAGAGAAATGAAAAATTTGTTTTCTTTAAAACATCTTAGGCTAATAGTATAAGATCCTAATTAAACACGACTTTTAACCGACTCCTGCAGGATAAAAAATATTTTTTTATCAAATATAATATACTAACGGCCGAGTGATGATCGCGTTGTTAAATTTAGCAATGGACTTAGCAATTGTTAAAAGTTAACAACGGTTTAGAACATGGCACAATGAATACAAGGTAGGATCACCAGCGATTCAAAATCGGTTCGCTTTGCCTGCAATCTTTGTGAATTTTTTGCCATTTTTAAAATTAGGCATTTTAAGATAGGGGCTTTTAATTAACAAATTATCTTAAACTTCAACTAGTTTTAGAGTCCAAAATACCGAAAATGAATAAGACGCTAAACAAATTAATAAAAAACCATAAAACATATTCAACAATTTAAAAAAAAATTTTGGGAGAACCTAACGTAGGGAAGGTGTATGACGGCATATTACGTCATTTCAATTGTTATGTCAAGTATCAAATTAAAATAAGGGAAAATTCGCGGCTTTTTCCTTGTTTTTCCCTGTGATGTTTTTTTTTTATGGTTTGACTTTTGGTTGCAAATTTTTCGATTTAATTAGTTAATTTCCAAGAATGAATAGGTACAATTATTTTTAAATCATAAGGAAAAATTTACTTGTTAAAGTTGATTAAAAGCTAATATTTATTGAATGGAAATTTTGGGTTTTTTATCTTACCTTTTTGACTTATTACTTGACTCTCTAAAGCCTTACTTTGGTTTAAAACTAAAAAGCGTTTTAAACATTAATAGGTAAATTGCCAGGGTGACATCGTAAATCGTTTCGTTTTTGTGAGGTATGCGGGTTAACACGGTTAGAATAAACAATTCTTGAATAAAATAAAGTAAACAAATCTTGTTTGGCATTAATATATTCAGGGGGACAAGGAGGGATGTTCTTGTAAACACACTGCCCGGGGCAACATTGTAAAACACTGAATAAAAACACTCCGGAAATAATAACTTTTAAATGTTTATGGTATTGCCCCAAAATTTAATTTTAAAAACCATTTTTTAAAAAAAAAAACCAAAAATATTTTTATTATCAAATGACAGACAGATTTGACATTTACTTTAATGTTCAATTCGATTGCTGTTGATCAAGTCTTTTCAGAACGTGTTTTGAATAATACAACCTACTAAAAGAATAAAATGACCCCCGTGCCGTAAACACCTGATTTACTATAATTTTTTATTAAACGAATGCAGCAGCTGCCCAAACCCCACCTTTTCCGGTGCTTGGAACTTCATGTTAATAAATGTTTATATTAAAATTGATGTTGAACATATTAACACAAAAACCAACATTTTGAATAATTTTATTACATTTTAATTCTTACTGATTTTGGTTTTGAGTTTTTCAATTTTTTACGTTTTTCCAAAAAAAAACAAACAGAATTATCAAACACCTTGCCCAAAACTGGCGTTGCGTTAATTTAGTCCTTGGTTCGGTAAAAACGGTATGTCGCGAAAAAACCCTTTTTGTAAAATTCCGTAATCCCCCCCCTATTGAAAACGTCTGCGCAAGATCCTACCTTGTATTTTTTGTCCATGGGTTTAGAATGTTTAAAAAAAACCCTTTCATTGTTGTTAATGATTTTAGTACAAAACGTAAAATCTGACATTTTTAAAATTCTAAACCTTTTAACTTTTTTTAACAATTGCTAAGTCCATTGCAAAATTTTTTAAAACAATTTTGGCGAGACTTTTAAAAAACCCAAAAAAAGGGGTAATTTGGTAAAAATTTTTTCATACCCTTTTTTCCAATTTTTTTTTAGGTCCTTTGAAAATAAAAAAGAAAAAAATTAAAAAATTTAATTTGTAAAAAAAAAGAATTTTCCCACCCAAAGGGGTTTAAAAAAAGGCCTGGTTCTATAGGATTGCAAATATTTCCTTTTTTGGCTTTTTATTGCAAATTTAAAGAAAGATATTAACCCCGGTTTAAGTCTCTTTCCAAAAATGCCCTTCTCACCGGGACAATATCTGGAATAAGAAGGTAATTTTGACTTAACTATGGTATGAGCAATTGCTAGACTGCCAATGAAGGCGACCCAGAATCCTTAAGGCATTAAAACACGTTTCAGATTTAGATATTTTTCAAATATCAAAGGATTTTTTTTATAATGGTTGTATTGCCTTCTCTACCGCGGAAGGTGAACGCAGTTTTCCACTTTGCGTAGACTGAAAATTATTTAAAATAGTTTTTAAGAAAACCGGCTAAATGGTCTTACTCATTTACGTATTTAAAAAACTTGACCCCATGTAAAAGAATTTTAGAAAAATTTGTTAAAAGCTAGAAATTAAAACTTAGTTTGATTTAATTTCTCTTATTTTTTTTTAATTTTCTTTTCTTAAACTTAGTTTAGCTTGTGATGCTAAATTTTTTTATTTTTGTTTACCAATAAGTGCTTTTGTTTATGAGAAATAAATTTTTTTTTTAAAAATTTGTCGGTTTCAGTAATTTCAAACCCCCCTCAAATTTTTTTTCCTGGTGCGCCCCTATTAAAGTATTCTTGGTGTATTGTATCCCAGACCACCTGAATTTGGTTTCGTAAAGCTTTTAATGTTTGTAGAGGGTGCGGAAATTTTGCAATCTTTTCCCATTATATCCCATACATGTTGATAGGAAATTGGGAGGAGGACCAAGCCGCTGGAGAAATTTCAGGAAAGGCAATATTTTCACTTTGGAAAAAAAAAACCCGGGCTTAAAATAAAAAAAAGTTTCCCTTTAAAAACTTAACACGTGCGATATAAGGTCGTGCATTGTCCTGACTAAAATGTTGATCTTGTACTGCTTCCAAAAGGGAAAGCAGATGTGGTTGTAAAACTTTATGGATATAGCGCTGGGCAATCATGCTACCTGAAATAAACACTTATCGTGACCTGCTTCTATAAGCAATGGCACCCCATACCATAACACCCACAGTGCAATGAATATGCCGTTTGATGGAAAATTGAACGTTTCCTTTTTCACCATGTCTCCTCCTTAGGCCATTCCTACATTGGAAGCGGAATTTCTCCCAACCAGACGGTCTGAACGGGTCTGTTAGGTTAGTCCTCGTACACTGTCGGGTCTGAGCTGGTCTGACAACCATCAGAAAGGTTTGTTTTTTCTTCCAGTTGCATGGAAGCTTTGGTCGAGGGGGTTCGTTTTAACTTGAACTTGGTTTTTGTGTTTAATTGTGCCAAAATGGTAGACAAAGGAATGTTAATAGAATTAGTGCGTAAGCTAGTAGTATTATGGGACCAGAGGGACAAACAGTAGTGCTAGTTGCCTTAAATAGAGGAACACGCAGGCCCGCTCACCCAGCAAAAGCCGGGTGAGAGGGCTTGCGTGTTCCTATGATTCTTAGAGCTAGACCGTGCGGAAAGGTCTATGAAGAGGAACTTAACTAAGAAGGATCCAAACTCCAATCTCTGTAGTCGATCTTTGGCGTCCAATATTTCTAGCTCGTCGATTTCGGCCTTCTTGGAACCACGCTCAACAACATCTCTGTACAGTAGCTTCATTTTCAATTATGCAATAAGCGATTTCTCTAAAAGAAAATCCGGTTTCACGTAACCTGACACCGCTCTCAAACTTGGAAAGTTGAGTGGAATTAGCGCGTCTGCGAACTCTAGGCATAGTAATGCAATGAAACAAATGGAACAAAAGAAATCCAACACAGAAAAATCACTGAATATTAGGTTAACATGTTCATATTGTTTGATATGACAAAAAAAGCCTTTACTAAAAAAGTACGGCTCGAAATGCCTTTAAAATTTTATCAGCGTATACTTTCATGATAGCAAATATATTTACAAATTTTTATCAAAATTCAATAACTAATTTTGGTATTTTGACTTAGTACTTACAAATCAATGTAGTTCTGAATGTAACTTAAAATAAAGAAATATAAATAAATAAATAAAAATAAATTTAACAACAAAAACGAAATTAACAGTAGGTACGAAACAATTTAGGTACCTTATTTTTTTTTTTGAGGTCAGTACCAACGAAACCGTCGAATATTAAGCTTAATCAAAATTTAAACGATGGCTTTATGACCCCGACCTCAAAAAAAAATGTAGATTCCTTATTTGTTTCGTAATTAATTATAATAAATTTTGTTTTTCTTGGTTAATTGTAATAAGCATATATTAAAAATATTATTTTATAATCTTAGATAATTTTTTTTAATTCGATTTTTTTTAAATAAACTATTTATTTGTAAGTAATTCGTTGAACTATATTATTTTTGTTTTGCATATGTTGCAGAGTTACCCCGTCTGATATCACTCTTAAAATATAAAAATTCCAAATAACTGTGTTTGCAGATAAACTTAAAAATTGAAAGAAAGACATACCTTTTCCCAATTCTTATTTCCGTATTAAAGGAATCACACACAAATCTATTTTAAAAATAGACCACCTAATGTGTCTGTTTTCTTTTTTTAACTAAAAACCCCAACACTTCTTGGAAGGGTATTAGGTTACCTTTTATGTGTTCAAACTCATTAGCTCTTGAAGTTTTTGGGATTTTTCAGATATTTTAAAAATAAATTTAAGGAATTAAAATATAGTAGTAGACAGTCAAGTTATTTGGTTTTAATTACTATAAAAAAAGCGAAAGGTAAAAGAAAATATTTATATTTTATAAAAACTAACAAATTAATGAATTAATTAACAATTTAATAAGTTAACACAATAGCACAACACTAAAAATTATAATTTGAAATAGAAATTGTTGGATTTTTGACATTTTAGCATCCTTTTATTTTCAAAGCTAACTTGATAAGGACCACGCTCGATGGATTATTACAGTTATAGGTTGGTAATTATCTAATGTTGTATAATATTGTTAAATGGGTTTAAATTAGTAAAAATTACGTAGTATGTCATTAGATTTTGTAAAAATGTATAAATTTAATTTTTACCTAAAAAATTGGGCCTAGTAGAAAACATCGTGTCCTAAATGCGTTACGTCTCTATGTAGTATTTATATTTTTGCGAATATATTCGGTTTGAAAAAGAGATATTAAATTGCGGTTTTTCGCCGTTTTGTTAGGATTTTCTTTCTATCTAAATATGTAAAAGTATCATTGTATTTAAATTTTTCAAAAAAATTCGTAAAATAGGTTAGTTTTTACCTTGACGCCCCCTAGCGGCGTTTGTGAGATGAGTGTAGCAATAGTTTATACACTTGAAAATAATGCCTAAAATGCTCTTCTAAACGAGACTAAGTTCACTAAATTCGATTAAAGCAAACCAGAGTTATTAGCACTTTTCTAAATTTAACTTTAACCTTCCCCCACCACTTTAATTTAGAACTGACAAAAATTACACCTGAAGCTTTTTTGTTTAGAAAATATTAAAGAATAAAATAGTACTACTTATTGATACACTTTATTTGATATTTTTTTGAGAAATGTATAATTTTATGTTTTGACGTTACCCTTACGCCCCCTAGCGGCCATCCCACAGACTTGAAAATAATTTCCATCAATTTCTCTTTGTCGCTTTTATCTAAAAATTTTTCCCGATTGTTATACTATTAGTAGTTTCTGAGATATAGCTGACTACCTCTCTTAGTGGAACATCCGGTACATACAATTTTGTATACAGGATGTAAAAAGTCTGATGCTCACGAATTTAATGGACGATAGTGGAGCTCAAAACAAGTCAAAAAGTTCATATGACATAATGTGTCAAAACCTGACAGATTTTTGTCTAAACGATATCAAAGTTACAAACTTTGTTACCAGTTCTTATGAAAAGCTTAACAATTGGCAACTTTTGTCTAAATCGCTTATCGGTAGATTAATGTGCTTATAAAATAAACTAAGTTTTAAATGTTTTAGTCTACAAAAAAATAAAAATATTGTTTCCCCTAGTTAAAAATTTAAAAAACAATAATTGGCCCGGCCCGTAGAGTCCGTCAAGTCGCGATATTTTTTTATATGTATCGGGAATATGCCGATATGTTATTTATTTACGGCAAGGTAAACCAAAATGCTAATTTAGCAGTTTAAAAAAGAACGGTATTGTGAGTAACAAATTTAAACTCAAATGCAGCTATTTTTTTTTATAATTAGAGACTTTCTATTCTTTAAGCAAAATAAAAAAAGTGCTGTTTTAAAACATAATGATTTGTGTTCTTAAAATAGATATTTAGCTTAATTTTGTGGTAAGTACAATAATTTTTTAATTACAAATAAAAAACCCCAAACAAGACAGAAGAAAAAAATATAATTTTTAGGCAGGAGGGGCAGCTACATAAGAGCTGCGGAGCTGCATACCGTAAAAAAAAATTAGAAAATAGGACAAACAAAAATTTATTGCTTTTTACTTAAATTAACTAAAAATATTTTGATTTTGGATAACGTAAACTCTATTTATTATTATTTTTTGTTCTCACAAGTCACTTGCTGTTAAAAAATTATAATTTTCTTGAATTGTTTGCTAATTTTTATATTGGCAAGTAATAAAAACACTAAAAATTCTAGGATAAGACTAACCTAAAGTCTATCTCTTATTGGTTTTTGTTACGAAATAGATGTGAATATAAAATAATAATTTTAGTGGATTATTTGCCTATTGTGGTTAGTTGTTGTCAGTTGTAGTAACTTGTCTAGATAAAAAGGTATATAAATATTTTTAATAAGACGAAAAATAAAGAATAATTTGAAACACATGAATGGGTAACAGACGGGCTTTGGTCAGTAGATGGCGTTGACGTCTGTTACCCATTCATTGTTTCAATGCGTACTGAATAAGGTATTAAGGATTTTTAGAGGTTTTTACCTTTGACTAGCTTGTCTGATGAAAATCTAATCTGATATAGATCACCGATCACAAGAAAGTGTTAGGTGAAATCTACAAAGAAGTTAGTTAAGAAATTAACTACACTATTGTTAATAGTCCGTACAAGTATTGGCATACATTTCCAAATGTTTGTAACATTTTTCAGCTCAGCAAGTCTGTGACACAGTAAGTTGAGAGGAGTATGCTTCGCCCTTTGGTCAGTAGATGGCGTTGACGTCTGTTACCCATTCATGTGTTTCAATGTACTGAATAAGATTTAGGATTTTTAGAGAATTTTACCTTTGACCCAAACATTTCGTAAAGGATCTGAATAGATCGAAACCGGTCCAGATGTCGTTAGGTGAAAATCTCTACAAAGTTAGTTAAGAAATTAACTACACTATTATTAAAGAATAATTTGATTTTAACCAAAAATTTCTGTACAAAAAGGGAAAAATAATGTTTTATTCATGTAATTTTTGCAATTTTTGTTTGTTTTGAACAATTTCTTTATTTTCTTAATAAATATAATATAATCGGAAAAGCAAAAATTAGTTTTAAATAAAATTATAAGTATTTTAATCCCAAATTTTTTTTTAGATAAAAAAATTAATTTAGTATCCTTTATTCATTTATTAGGTTTTTTTTTTTTTTTTTTTTTTTTTTTTTTTTTTTTTTTTTTTTTTTTTGAATTGATTTCTAACTAACCATCATTAAAAGTAAACATTTTTAGAAAAATATTTTGATTTTGGATAACTTAAACTCTATTTATTATTATTTTGTTCTCACAAGTCACTTGCTGTTAAAAAATTATAATTTTCTTGAATTGTTTGCTAATTTTTATATTGGCAAGTTAAAAACACTAAAAATTCTGGGGATAAGACTATTTTTTTTTAAATAAGTATTTTTTTTTTGATTTGTTATTTTTTTCAATTTAAACAAACATTTTGGGTTAAGTAACTTAAAATTATTAAAAAGAGACTATTTTTTGAATATATTTTTTAACTTCTCTTTCTCCTTTTTCAATTACTATTTTAAAAAAAAATTCTACAAATTAAATATTAAAATAAATTGAAAAGTTTTTTTCATTATTTTCTAATTTTCTGGAGGTTATGCACCAGCCGCCTTTATGTAAATTATCAACGCTTTTAAAAGTGTAAAATGTAAAACCTAAAAAAAAATATTTCGTTCGACTCGTTTGTGATGAAATGACCCAAAATTTTTTTAAACTTTAAAAAACCCTATTTTGAAAACAATTAATTTTTAACACATGTTTTTTTTTGGCTTCTTTGCTTTTTTTTTAAGCTCCTCTTTTGGGCCTATTAACCCCTGTATAATACTCGGGAAAATTTTTGTAAACAGCCCCAATCCAGACCTGCATTCCCGTTAAGCGGCTTAGCATTTCCCGGATTCTCCATGGAAATTGCATTTCGCACAAGTGGTTCCATTGTATCCAGTTTTTTTAAAGATGATTTCGTTCAAAACGAGTCCGTCTCCACCTGCTGCGGCGGTTCATTGTCGAGATTTTCCTATTAAGCCTTTTTGAGGAGTTTCCACTTTCGAAACTCAACGGTTTTTAAAAATTTAAAGGGGGGGAAATTCATTTTCCAAAATTTTATTTGGGCTTGTTTCAATTTTAGTTTATTATCTATTTATTAGACGTCTCAAAGGTATATTTTAATTGAGTTTTTGTTTTATATGGATATATGGAACTTTATAAGGCCCCCCTTGGTCTGTGAAACCCCAAGTCATCTTAAAATATTTGGAAATAATGTGTATAGATATTTTTCTTCAGAAAGGGTTAAAGTAATGGATATTCTTCTTTGTTTATTGTAGGATAAAAAATATACCCCAAAAAAGTGAAAAGGGTTAGAGTTTAAACATACTTAAATAATTGATATTGACGCAAGCTTCTTTCTTCTTTAAATTCAAAACTGTAAAAAAAAGCCAGTTACTTTTCCATATGTAAACTGCTTGAATAATGCCCCTTTTTTGTTGCATCGCATCCAGTGCTATAGAAATCGGTTTTAAACTGTAGAAAATCTTCAGCCGTCAAATCCCCTGGATCAATTTAAATTTATGCTCTTCAGGGTGACAATTTAAAAACTGTGGCGATATTTGGGAACAAAAAAATGAATCAAAAAACCCTTAAAACAGTTTCTATAAAACTAAGGGGGAAAAAAAACAAACATATTATCCCCCCTTATCAGAAACCCCCTTGGACAGGGTGAGATAGACTCCTAGAATCTTAAATAAAAAGGGGGGGTCGAGTGATACATAATTTTAAAGTTTGGAAAATGCTTTCCAATGACACCATGAAAGCTACATTTCAGAAAATTCTTCTTGTTTATAAAGGGAAAAACAATAAATAAAAAAAAATTTTTAAAAATTTTTTTTATTATTATTTAATTAAATGTTCAAATGATTTCCGTTGTTTTGAAGACAATAAAAAAAACTATTTCAACTTTTCCCACTTACATTCCAATGTTTCTCTGGATATAACGGCATTCTGAAATATTTATTCTGGAGTTGCTCTAGTGACTCAGGTTGCGTTTTTTAAACCACAGATTTTAGGTGACCCCACAAAAGTCAAGAAAGGGGTTAGGTCCGGGGATCGGTGGCCATTCAACAGGACCTCTTCTTCCAATCCACTGGTTAGGATAATGATCATCCAACCATTGCTCGAACTACATAAGAGGAGGTGCTCCATCGTGTTGGAAATGTAGTAAGCGTTCTAATAAAGATAAATTTCCCTGTATGTCCCTCTGATTTTCTAATTCTCGCACTATTAGTGGTTCATAGACCTCTGTAGCATTTCAGCATACATGTCCCCATTTAAATTTCCTGGTATAAATATTGGCCCGATAATACCGTCTCCCAATATACCAGCCCAAACATTAATTTTCTGGGGGTACTGGGTATGTCCTTCCTAAATACATGTGGGTTCTCGTTATCCCAGTAACGACAGTTTTGCTTATTAACTTTCCCATTTAAATAAAGGTACACTCATCACTCAAGCAAATATTTTTACTAGTTGAGGTTCTGCCATAATTTATCTGTCATTTTTTTCACAAAACTGGTTCTTCTGTCCAGGTCGTCGTCACTAGGTCTTGCAGTATTCTGCAATTTATAGGATAAAACTTTGGAAATTGTACCTTTCTTATTGATTCACGAGATAATCCAGTTGCTACAGCCGCTTGACGAGTTGATAGCGTTGAATTATTGCAACTGACCCAGAATTTCAATTTGCGCTGCTTCGTTGACTAGTCTCGGTTTATTTCTCTTTTTTTTCGCGACAGAACCAGTTTCTTCAAATTTGGCTACTAATTGGCGAACATACTCCGGGGTTACATTTTGGGCCCGGGTGCCTTTCGTTAAAACGTTGAGCTGTCCTTGAAAAATTTTCCTGGAAGCATAAATGAAAATATCTACGTTCAACTGTGCTGGTACACCATTGTTAAAAGAAAAATGCATTCTTTTCGTTTAAACTGGGAAACCCAAAGTCAACTGTTTTTAAAATAATACTACTAGTACAAGTTACTTTTAAAGTAAATTTTGTGATAATAAAATGCAATTTATAAACAATTTTTTCGGCAAAAACTAGCAACTAAAACCAAATTCAAAAAACCTGTGGGCGGCATGTTTGGAATTCTTAAAAGACATGCCAGTATATCAGTAATAATCATTTTGTATAATTTAATTAAATAATAAAAAAAAATTTCAAAATTTTGTTTTATTTATTGTTTTCCTTGATAAACAGAAGAATTTTCTGAAATGTAACTTTCATGGTATCTTTTGGGAAAACATTTTCAAAACTTCAAAATGATGTATCACTCGACCACCCTTTCTATTCAATTCTAGGTGTCTATCTCACCCTGTCAGGGGGGCTGATAAGGGTGGGATAATATTTGTTTTGTTCCCCCCTTAGTTTTATAGAAACTGTTTTTAAAGGTTTTTTTATTCATTTTTCGTTCCTAAAAAAAATCGCCATTTCAAGTTTTTAAATTGTCACCCTGTTTATATAAATTTTACATTTACATAGATCTCAAGACAATCTGAAAGTGTATCCCATCGAACATCCTGAAGTAAGACCTATTTCTTGCCCCTTTTTTCTTTATACCAAATATTTGGCAAATTGGTATTTCTGAAATATTTTCTTATTTTTGTACTATATGTTCTTTTATCTGTAGTGCTTCAAAATTTTTTGGAGAGCAAACTAAGTAAGTGTGCGAAACTATATGTAATTATGAGGTAAATGGACAACGCGATAATTTGTTTCTTTTAACATGACAATGTCGCTCGCATTTTCTGTAACAATACTGGTAACTTTACAGTTATTTGTTGAGTTAATAGCTAATTTGGCAAGATAGTCAGCTGTATGGGGATGACCAGATGAATCTATGCTTTCTAAAATAACACTGTTTCCATCCTCTGCAGTCGAAACGGCACAGATTATCGGCTCAATATGCATATTGGACCATCCATCTAAGGACATGCAAACAGATTGTCCAGATAATTTTTTAAAACAATCCGATTTTTTTTCTTCAAATATTTCATTCAAAAGCGTTGATGATAACTAAAATTTAGATGGTGGAAGGTAACTAGGTCTTAGCATTTCTATGACCTTTCAAACCTTCTCATTTTCTGTAGCTCTAAAACTACCAAGTTTTGCGTAAACGTCTTTGGCGATTTTAATGTTCAATTCTTTTTTCTCATCTTGTCCACTTCGCACAACAAAAGAATCCAAATGACCGCTATTTCCACTATATTCACGTCCACCTACACTTCACTTTTTTTATTCTGGCTAGTTTCAGGCTGTGACTGACAATCACCATGAAGAGTTTCAAGACCACTGCTGATATCACAGGTTTCCCAATGATTTTAGTCTGTCCACTATACCTTGCAATTCTTAACTACACTTTTTTCATACTGCTCTCACAGCTAGCTGGCCACACTTTCTTTTTTATAAAATGATGCCAAATACTAAATTCCTTTCTGCCTCGGCTTGTTATGAGTACAAATGTTTTAACAGATTAACCCCTGAAGCAAAAATATTACTGGTAACTAAAATAAGTGCGTATCGTTTAAATAGCCGTGAGTTTTCTGCCAGTTATTAGAATTTTTGACAAAGGAGCAAACTTGCAAAAACTACGCGAACGAAATTTGCATTTTAAAACTTCTCCAGTGTTGCTAGCTCCTATTTGTACTATTCCTGCCTAAAAATATTTGTTTACTTAACAAAACAAAATATAAGCGGAAATAAGAATATTTGTAAAATCATATTTTTTTTAATAAAAAAATATGATTTTTTTAAAAAGATCATCGATTGTTGTTATTTTTAAATCATTAGTTTTATCAACCCTGCCCTATTTTATGTTACATGAGTGTTTTTCATAAAATAAGAATTTACTTTAGAGAAGTGTTTTTGGTATAATAATTTGTAGCAGCTTTTAAAGTAACGCATTTTGTCCAGTAATGTTCCACAGCTAAAATACCCCTTCCTAAAATAGCTCTCTTCTCGATCGCCAAATATCCTTACAAAGCGAAAATTGCCTCTTTTTTTGAAAAATGCTAACCTACAAAAATATTGTTTTAGTTGAGCAAGAGATTGAAGTGGAAGGATGTTATATTGAGGGCATAGGGGAGGGGGTCATTTCAACAGTTTATGTCTTAGATATGTGAGTTTTTCCATTGGCAAAACCCTTTGTAAACAACTGCGTTATCCTGATGAGAAATCACTTTTCTCTTTTGGGAACCAGACCTTTTCTCACGAAAGGTGAGGTTCTAGCTAAAAAGCAATGTTATGTCTCAGATATTACAGTTTTCCCATTGGCAAAACCCTTTGTCAGCAAGTGCGATATCCTGATGAGAAATCACTTTTTTCTTTTGAAAAACAGACCTTTTCTCACGAAAGGTGAGTTCAAGCTAAAAAGCAATGTTTACTAAGAAAAAAGACATAAAATCGCTCCCTCCATTTATTCCATTCATAGGGTTTTGTCGTGTATGACTTGCGTGCTTTATTTGGTTAGATTAATATAAAGAAAAAAGTAAATAAGTCTAAAAGAAATCTGCAAAAGTTTTAAAAACCCTTTTTATACTAAAAAATCTATAAATAAGAAATAAATAAATAAATAAAAATTAATAAATGTATTTAGATTTCTTTTTTAAATATGATAATGAGATCCATACGTCTAATTCTCGCCCCATATAAGTATAAAACAGATGGGTTTTCCGGGAACTCAACCTGACATTGAATACAATGAAACATACATATGGAAAATGCGAACTTTTCCAAAGGTTGAAAGTCGGAAAATCCCGTTAAAAGCGTTACATAAAACGGTCAGATAGATTAGAAAACAATGGATTTACCGTTTTGTAATAAATATGGAAAATTATTAGCGAATTTTAGCATAAAATAGGGGCGTCGTTCAACTCGGCCCCAAAAAGGGGTATTAGGTAATATGATTTAAATATTCTTTTAAAAACGATCCTAACAGAAATATATTTAAGTTTTACAGCTGTCATTTTGTTATTAAAAACAATAATATTGTACCTTTTGAGCATGAACTTTCTAGAGGCAGCCTTGTTGCTCAACAGTTGAAACAAGCGTATGATAAAAAAAAGAAAAAAGGTATTTGAACAACTTAATCTATTAGTAAAAAAAGTCACATCTAAAATTTAATCTATGCATTTTTGGACTCATATTTATAGAAACTTTTTTTATATTTTTCAATGAGGATTTACCTTCTGAAACTTGGCTTTGCTTTTTTCAAACATTCTGTATATGAACTTAATTTTATTGTTAAATATATATACTATTATAACATAGAGCAACCATCCGTCCGGGTTTTTCCGGATTTGGAGTTTGGAGGGCGTCCGGAGAAAGTCCGGAAGGGGTTTTCAAAAAGGATATTTAAAAAAAAAATTAAAAAGACTGAAATATTTCAAAATTAGTAAAGCTACCTTTAAATTAAAAATTTTAAATTTTTTTCAAAGCGAGTTATTATTTTAATTTATTCCTAATGTGTTTTCTAAAATTTATTAAATTCCCAAAGCGTATAAATAAAAATACAGGGATAAGGAAAAAAGGGGCCAATTTTTTTAAAATATTTATTTAAAATATAGACCGGGTGGTGCGTCGCGGAGCGAAACATAGAAAATCCCATGTAAATTTTAAGGGAGTCAATTATTGGCTCCCCTATACATTTTGCAGAAAAAATGTAAGGTAACTGTTTGAAGAGACCAATCAGACAAGCCCTCGTGCCAAAGTTTCAAAAAATTTAAAAAACGAATCTTAAATTATTAAATTTAAAAATTAATTGCAAAATTACCAAATTTTCGGTTCAGGAAAAACCAAACAGGCACCAGTAAAATGAATAATGTCCCTGACATGAGGAAAAGTGTCAAAAATCAGCGAGTGATTTTGAAAAAAAATGAATTATTTAATCGACGAAAAAGTACATGATTAAGTGGTATTGTGCGGGAAACAGTTTTAGAGCAGTATCTAAAATGTTTTCAGTTTATTTACCACGCCCATTCCGTCCATTTCAACTATTAAACGTATTGTCGGTAAGTTCGAGCCCAAAGGTACCGTAATAAATAATTGTAAATGTTCAACTTAAGCGTAGTTCTTTCCCGCGAAAATGCGATTTGCGAAACTTTTTCTGATTGGTCGATTTCAAATGTGTCAATTGTAGGAGCTCTCAAATTCTTAAGTTTTTTGCGATTCGCAATATTTAAAATCTAGTGGGGCGGGAGAATTGACGGATTCTTATTGGTCGACTTAAAATATGTCAGTTGTACAAGAGGTTAATGTCACTTTTTTTGCGTTTCGTAATATTTGAAATGTAAAATGACTTTAATTTAAGTTTTTGCGAATTCCGCAAAAATTGAAGACCACGAGCATGCGTATTGATATAGAAAATACGGTTAAATTTCCCTGGGGCCATGTAATAATATATAAAGGGGTGTCAAAAAAGTCTGGAATATTGCAAATATCTTCCCAAACCGCTCCCTTTAAATTTTTTGACGAAAATTTAGCTGGCAACACAATTTTAAAAAAGGCGTCGATTTAAAAGTAATTTCACTTTCCAAAGTATACAGGAAAACCAAAAATGGGATCAGGTTTTTTTAAAAGGAAACCCCTGTATATTTTTATGTATTCGAATAGATCTTTTCAAACCAATTTCAATGGTATACAGTTTTATGTGTTTATCTGTCAAACTGATACGCAAATTTTATTTCTAATTTTGATTTTTAAGTGATCAATGTTTTCCGGCCCCCATACAGGTACTTATCTGTTAATGTCAGTTGACTTAAAAGACATTTTTGTCAAATTTCCCAATTACAACAGTAGTCATTTTAATTAGTAGAACGATGGCTTTAACTGAAAAGAGAAAATTGAGATACTTATGATGATTGGCTACGGTGATCGCAAGAGATCACAAGCAGAAGTGTGTGATTTATTTAATCATATTTATCCGAATCGACCCGCAATTTTTTTCAATCGTTTGTAAGTAAATTGCTTAAGAAATTTAACGAAACGGGGAAATGTAAAACCCCAGACCCAAAAAAGCCGACCGAAAACAGCTACTGGTGGTGATGGCAATAGATATTTTTCTGCATGTTCAAGAGAATCCCACTCAATCGCTTCGCCAATATGGACTGGATCATAATGTTACTTCCCGTCTGTCAAAAATTTATTTGGAAGTGAAAAAAATTTGTCCCTTTAAAATTCATTTGGTTAAAAAACCTTTCGAGGATGATTTCGATAGACCCTACAGAGTTCTGCGAAATTATGATGGAAAGTACAATGCTGAGCATAATTTTTCTCAAAATATTCTCTTTTCTGATGAAGCACGTTTATGCTTCATGGTATTGTCAACAGGCTGTAGATATTGGTCTCGGGGTTCCCGATGGATGGCCGAAGCACACAAGCAAAGACCCCAAAAAGTGAATGTCTGGGCGGTATCCCTGGAAAAATATTAAAACGGACCATTTTTTTTTGCGGGAAATCTTACATCAGAACTTTATTTGGAATTATTGCGTGAACAAAATTTATTCCACAGTTAGAAATCCTATATCCCAAAAAGAAGAGACATTTGGTTCCAACAAGATGGTGCTCCCGCACATTTTGGTTTTTCAGGTGCGTCAGTTCCTGAACCGAAAATTTCCAAATCGGTGGATAGGGAGAAGGGGGGCTATTGAATGGCCTCCAGGTCTCCGGATTTAAATCCTTTGGACTTTCATTTGTGGGATTTAAAAATAAGTTTATAAAGATAGGCCGGAAAGCATTGATGCTTCAAGTCGGGCAACCCCCCTCAGGGGCATCACTTGAAAATCCAACTGAGATGTTGGCGAAACGTCGTGAAAATCCATCTACTGACAAACGGATTGTAAACCGGAAAAATACAAATGTACATATATATATATATATATATATATATATATATATATATATATATATATATATATATATATATATATATATATATATATATATATATATATATATATATATATATATATATATATATATATATATGTCTAAAAGGTGCTGTAAAATGCAAATTCTGTATGTTTTTATGCTTGGGCGGCATTGACGGAACGAGGAATAATGCCAACTGAGATGTTGGCGAAACGTCGTGAAAATCCATCTACTGACAAACGGATTGTAAACCGGAAAAAATACAAATGTACATATATATATATATATATATATATATATATATATATATATATATAATATATATATATATATATATATATATATATATATATATATATATATATATATATATATATATATATATATATATATATATATATTATTTGTCTAAAAGGTGCTGTAAAATGCAAATTCTGTATGTTTTTATGCTTGGGCGGCATTGACGGAACGAGGAATAAAGCGGGGATCGTTGTGTGCTTTTAAAGTTCTAAAATAAAGAAAACTAGGGTGTTTTTTTTTCGATAAAATCATAATCTTATAGGATTAAAGCGATCCTTTATTTCATGACAACCTGTCATTCTCTCATATGTTTTAATAGCACATATGCAGTTGTGATTTCAAGTAAAAATAAAATAAAAAGTTTAAAGTTTCCAGCATATTCCTACTGATTCAGCCTCACCGTTAAGACAGTGCCACAAGCGTGCAAAATATAATCTTTCTCTCTCGCACCAACGTGCTAATTTGTCGAAAAGGACTGGCTGACGAATCAGCACGACGAGTGGGATATATACCCTTCTCAGCGACCAATGAGCACGTAGAAGCGAGAGGGAAAGGTTATACTGTAATTCTTCTTTCGCTCTCGCTTGCTGCCTAGTAGCAAGACTTCCTCTATAAGTATATGCTCAAAGGTTAAAATAAGTTGTGATCTTTAATTTCTTATTTTTATTTTATGTTATTTGCCTGTATAAAGACTTTATGAGAATAAAGTATATTCTATTTTTTGTTGTTGTTTGTTTTAATAAATCCACCTTATAAGATGCAATTATGAAGGTCAGTAAATGCAATAGCCCTTCTTCAGCAGAAAAAAATTTCAACTTGATCCTTATTATACACTGACGACCAAAGCATTATAAATGTTTATTAAAACAATACACAGAGAAAACCTAGCATAAGATACAATATTGTTAAAAAAAAATATTTATAAATAAAACAAAAAAGTTTTAAAGAAGGGAAATTAATTAAAACGTCAATAAAGAGCGTCAATACTTCCATCTTGCATCTTGCCAACAGTTCCAGCACAAAATTCGCAGTCGCAGAGCTATGAAATACCAAAAAAACCGGCGGAAAAATTTTGCGAATTCGTAATTTGTAAATCGCATTTCACAAGCTTATGAACTACGCTTTAGGATATCGAAAATAAAGCCGAAGAAAGAGAGAACAGAGACCGAGAAGACGTATGTTTCGTCTTCTCTGACAGAGATCTTAATATTCTACTGAGTGTGGAGGAAAACAAAATGGTTAGTACGAGGGTTCTTGGGCAAGACGTAAATAAACATCATACAACGGTATTGCGCACTCTGAAAAAACACAAATATTATTCGTATAAATTCGAAAAACATCAAGAGCTGCAGGAAGGAGATGAAGAGCGAAAAATGGCATTTTATTTTGAAATGATGGAAAGAGCAAAAAACGATAGGATTTTTTTAAGAAATATTTGTTTTACCGATGAATGTACCGGGTGTTCCACTAAGAGAGGTAGTCGGCTATATCTCAGAAACTACTAATAGTATAACTTTCGGGAAAAAAATTTTAGATAAAAGCGACCAAGAGAAATTGCTGGAAATTATTTTCAAGTCTTTGGGATGGCCGCTAGGGGGCGTAAGGGTAACGTCAAAACATAAAAATATACATTTTTCAAAAAAATATTAAATAAAGTGCATCAATAAGTGGTACTATTTTAATTTTTAATGTTTTTTAAACAAAGAAGCTTCAGGTGTTATTTTTGTCAGTTCTAAAATAAAGTGGTGGGGGAGGGTTAAAGTTTAATTTAGAAAAGTGCCACTAACTCCGGTGTGCTTTAACCGAATTTAGTGAACTTGGTCTCGTTTAGAACAGAATTTTAAGCATTATTTTCAGGTGTCTAAACTATTTCTACACTCATCTCACAAACACCGCTAGAGGGCGTCAAGGTAAAAACTAACTTATTTTACGAAATTTTTTGAAAAATTTAAATACAATTATATATACCTTTTTACATATTTAGATAGAGAAAAAAAATCCCAACAAAGCGACAAAAACCGCAATTTAGTATCCCTTTTCAAACAGAATATTTTAGCAAAAATATAAATACGACATAGAGACGTAACGCATTTAACGACACAATGTTTATTACTAGGCCGATTTCTTTAGGTAAAAATTAAATTTATAAATTTTTACAACATCTAATGACATACTGCATGATTTTTACTAATTTTAACCCATTTAACGATATTAGACAACATTAGATATTTATCAACCTTTAACTGTAATAA